>BCLG01002736.1:20282-33650 GCA_001602295.1 Zoysia matrella
GTTCACGCTTTTCTAGTACTGTAAATAAAGCTCTGTTTAGAACTCAGGCATTTTTTTTTTTGTTTTGTCGTTTCACCCATGTTACACAAGAATATAGTAAAAAAAAAAGCTCAATTGACAGTTCCATGCAAATCGCCAGAGAATAATGTGGAATCTTTTGAATTTGATTTTGTTGTATGTTATACATAATAGTGGGATTACCGTAAAAAGTTGTACATACGGTGCTTCCTTGTATATAGCGATAATAACTATTTTGCATTGTAGCCTGGAGCTGCGAACGCACTTCGGCTCCCAACACAAAGTCTCGTGCGGTCCGTGGTGAATGAGTATTTCTGTAGACTTGGGACTTTGGTACCCATCGTAAGATGGTGACGTGAAACATTTCTGGTCGAAATGTGAACACGATTTTATTAATGAAACTGGATATCGATAGAGTGGGATCTCTACTGATTTCACTCCTAGATAAGGGCTGTAAATAGATGCACCTAATATTATGCTCCGATGAAAGTGTTGAACTAAAAATATTTGAAGGGCAATCTCATTGTTCCTATTTTATACCTCTACCTCTAGATGTAAAGGTTACACTCTGGTGGAAGTGTTGAACTAAAGAGTTTTGAAGGGTAATCTCATTGTTTCTATTTTATACCCCTACCTCTAGATGTAAAGCACAAGGGGTTTTTTGCTTCACTAAGGTTTTGAAGATTTCTACATTGACTGGAGCCTCGGGGGAATGGTGTAAAAATGACTTGAGCGGAGAGTAGCACCTATTACAGAATAGAGAGATTTTTTTCTAGGCTTATAAGTTCACCTCTTCCTTTCACTAACTCGAGTTTGCATAATACCACTAGAATAGAATGGTTAGCACTTCACATGGAGTGAGTGGAATGAAGTAGAATATGAACTAGTTTTCACCTCAATCCGTCAAACTGCACAAGGATTAAGTGGATTGTTCTCTATCCATATATGGCCTTTGGAGGTGAGAGAATGAGGGAGATAGAACTCTGAATGGATGGATGTGTATTGAGCCTCAGGGGCTGGCTTATATAGAGTACAAGATTTGAGGGGCAAAGCACCTCAGAATACATATAACAGGCTATCGGGATATAAATGGTAGGCAATCGAAATATGTATGATAGGCTACGATAATAATTTCAAACTACCAAATATGCTCTAATATTCTCTCGCAGTCTTAGCATGAGCAATGCGCACGCTTGAACTTAAGAAGATGATAGCCCTTTCTACCGATGTCGAGGTAGCCGATACGATGACTTGTAGCTGTGATCGCTGATGTCGTGCATGATGTAGCCATGGTCGATCGAGCCGAAGTAGAAGGTGCTGATGTCGAGAAGCCCCACATGAAGCTGCGGGCGCATGGATTCGCGACGATGAGTCTGTCGAGGCACCGTGAAGAGGGTGATGCCGAAATCGAAGACATTGAACCGTCATGAACGAAGCATGCTTTGGGTTTGCCAGGCCCGAAGACGCGTCGGGGACGAAGGCACACACCGGTGTTGCTAGTACCGATCGCACGTGGGTAGGGACCATCACGAACACATCGTCAGTGTTGGAGGAGATCAGCAGAGAAAGCCTCTGAAGCTATCACAGTGCGCAGAGCGGCGAGGAGGAGTGCCGGTGCAGCCTGTCGTTGCCAGAGTAGACGAAGAAGAGTTGAGACCGAAACTTTGATGATGTGGTCGTGGTGGACGAAGACAAAGATGTGGTGGAATTGGTAGCCGAGGGTGGCGCACAGGTAGCCTAAGGAAGCGCGACGGCGGTGCTCTAAGTCAACGGAGCAGCCCTCGAGTTGGGAGTCGAGGTGCCCATAGGTCAGGGAAGAACGGCTCGACGAAGACCATGCCGGCGATGAAGATGTAATGACGAAGATCACTGGCAGCGTCGGTGCATCGCAACAGAGCGACGGAGACACGACCATCGTAGTTGGCGGTAGTTTACGCGCTCTCAAGTCAACCATCCTAATAGTGCACACATCACATCACTGCATTGATCGGCTGATCAGACCGAGGGTGCAGCAGTGACGCGATGGAAGAAGTCGGGGATGATCGACGCATGGATCATATGGTGGGCGACACAGCCTCGATCAGTGATCGAGTAAAAGTCAGAGAAATAAAAAAACAAATCAGCAGCAGCGGGAGTCGCTTTCGGATCCGATGCTGATATAGAAAGCGCGTCCTGATCCATCCGCCGCCATGGCGGCTCAAGGATGGGTCACAGCCTAGCCCAGCCGCCACCATGATGGCGCGGGATGGACAAGAAGATCCAGAAGAGGTAGCGGCACGATGATCTGTTCTGCTACGGGGCGATGACAATGACGGCGATGGTGACCGGATCAATAGGATCCGCAACCTAAACAGGGGCGCTGCCCCCGTTGGAGACCATGGAGATGGACCTCCCTGGGGGCGTACAATGCAGAAGCACTAGAGTCGAGAGGGTGGGTAGCGGAATAAGATCGATATTTTGCTCTATACCATGTGAAAGAATGAGAGAGGGAGATAGAACTCTGAATGGATGGATGTGTATTGAGCCTCAGGGGCAGCTTATATAGAGTATAAGACTTGAGGGGCAAGACATCTCAAAATACATACGGCAAGCTACCGGGATACATATGGTAGGCTACCGAGATACAAATGGTAGACAACCGAAATATGTATAGTAAGCTATGATAATAATGCTAAACTACCAAATATTCTTTAACAAGAGGATCAAATTCGCGGTATTGAATAGCTATCAAATATTTAAGGTGCATACTTCTTCTATTTTTAAATTGTTGTTACCGTTGACTTCTAATATAATATTTGATTGTTCATCATATGTAAAAGATGATGTTAAAGTTAACATGATAACAATTTAGGATGGGATTGAGCAAGAATAGGGCCGAGTCGCTGGGCGTGCGACCTGTGCACTTGCACATATCCCCATTTTTCAAGGGCCTCAAATTTTTGTCTTGTTAATCATTACTAAGGTCTCCTTTTTTATGTAAAAAGTTGATAGGAATTTTATATGAATTTCCAAGAATTCAACTCAATTTCATAAAAAAATGCAGAAAATTACAGCATTCCATACAAGTCTAAATTAGTTTTTTCGGCGAGTTCAAGGTCTACATCGAGCACCAAGTCTTTTCTATTGTTAATATGTACTTAATCCATCGTCCTAGGTCTGAGCACAAAAACTAATTAGAGTAAAAAATGTGACATGCCTTGAAAATAAATAGGAGAGAGATAGAAATAGAAAAATACTAGAAAGAGAGAAAGTGTATCGAGAAGCAAGAATGAAAGTATAATTTAAAAAAATTAGAGGACTCCATAGTAATGACTTATAATTTAGGATGGAGGGGGTAATACATTACAGCATGTCTATTATTTTATTGTTTTATTTTACAGCTCTATGTATTATGGGATTTTTATTTAAATAATACATTTTTACTATGAATTTTCTATACAACTCATATGAAGTTTCCACCGTAATTTAGAAAGAGGCGTTACTACCCCACTTGGCCTCCTTCGAAACACAGGAATTGCACATAATCATACAGAAAAGTTGCATGAAGTAGATCAATTTCACAATAAAACTGTTAGAAATAGATTTTTTTTTTTCATTTCAAAGAAAGTACAGGGCCCCCATTTATGCCGGCTTGCCCTGAGCAAGATACTACCGCCAGAGTCTATTGGATCTCCCTTCCCTTGCTTCACCGCCGCCCACGACAGTCGACACCTTGATGCTGTTAATCACCCACTACCTCTCGCATGAGAGGCGCACGCCGTCGCCTTCCCCTTGGCTGCCGCTGGGCCGTTTGCCAAGAATGCGCTCACCTTCTTCCACTAATCTGCCGCTGCCGCCTCCTCGCCATCGATGTCATACTCCCACTCCCTCCGCTCCTACAGCCTCCTTGTCGACCTCCTCTCCTGCACCATGTTGTTCTGCAACGCATCCGTCCTCCAGTCTGTCATCACCATGCCTCCTCATCACCCTCCTCATCGTTCGTGGACGCCTTCTTCGTTGACTACAAGGACAGTAGGTCAACGGCACGGCCACCACGACTAGGGGCCTCCGCCTCCTGGTGCACACCTACGCGCGACAGCGCCTCCCGGAGGAGGAACTCGAGGCTTGCTGCTACCTCAAGCAGCGCGGCATGTGCCATGGTCCCCTCCTTCTCTGTCTTCAACGCCGCGCTGCACGGGGGGCAGGGTGCCAGGACGTTCCGGGTCACCTAGTAGGTGTTCGCGCTAATTACGCTCGAGCTTGTAAGCGTGCATATGCCAACCAAAGAACCGTTGAGCTTGTCGTCGTTGCCCTAAGCCTAGAAGGCAAGCTCAAGGGAAGGATCCACGGCATGAAGTGGGCGCTGAGCATTATGGTGCACGTGGCTTTCACTCTGAGGATGAGCGAAGAAGAAAGGGTGGAACAAGCTCTCTTCCTGCTGGAGAAGTTGATGCAGAGGAATATTCTGCTCGATGACATTGCTTGCTCATTGATCATGAATGCCTACTGTTGCATTGGTAATCTGAAGTCTTGCTTTCGAGTAACGCGATAACGTGGTTCGAACCCTTATGATGCTACGTACAGTCTCTTGTTGCCGGGTTTTTCAGACGAGAGAAAGTGTACGAGGGGTTGGAGTACTTTGAAGGCATGCTCCGTGAAGGTTTTGTGCCAGACCTGTAACAAGATGGTAGAGCCGTAGAGGTGCTCTGCAAGACTGCAACACAGATAATGTCGGCATCGTAAACGACCTGCTGATTCAAGCAACGGACAAAGGGCACGTTTCGTAATCAGGATACACACAAGAATCTTATTGTTGTATATGGCAAGGTTAATGATGCATGAGGCGTCGTCAAGATCTACCACGAGATGGAACACAGTGTGCTTAACTCTTGAGTTGATGTTTATACATCAGGTGCCTTTGCCAGTGTGGAAATCTAGTTGAAGCTGATAGGGCTTTGGTAGCAAAAAAGAAGAAAGCAGTGGCGCATCCTACCCCTATAATACACCAATGTAACAAATTTATGCCTACCAGCTAAATTGTGCTTATGTGAAGCTCATATGTCTATTCAAATTCAAGAGGGAATGTCTCAAATGGCAAGGTTGTATATCCCTGCCATCCTCCCACCATGAGCGTCCCCACCCTGGCCCTGGCGGCTGTTGTCACCCTCCACCATTGGAACAGGCCTTATCTAGGTCGCCGCCGCGTCGGGCTCTTTTGACGACCAAATTGACATTCAAGGAAAACTGGAAATTCCGGTATCCCAAACCAGCAGTTCTGATTTCAGCTGGTTCACTATGGCCAAAAATGGCTAAGACCTCACCACATTGTCCAGCACTTGGCTGGAGTGTCGAGGAACACCCTCATTGGGGTCAAGGTTCATTCCACCAGAGCGTCGGACCTTTTTTTAGAGAGTCCAAACCAGAAGTTCTGGTATACTAAAGTGAAAGTTCCGATTTTGACAGACTCACCAAAGTCAAAATTGTCTAAATCAATGTTAACTTTGATTATTTCACAAGTTTGGTGTTTAGAAATATTTTACAGGTTACAAGTGTAGTCCTTGTGCATTTTGGCCAATTTTCATAGAATAAACCAACAAGTGCTTAAAAGGAGAAGAAAATGAAGCCAAATTGTTGTTTTGAAGATTCCCTGACGTGGCCCTCGTCAAAACGATCGAAACAAATATATGAATCATCTAATTTGGAGCCCCGACAAAAAAGTTAAGAGTTTTTAAAATTCACATGGGCTGCAAAACCAGAAGTTTCATTTTTTGCCAATTTGCACCCCAAGTAAATTGGAATTTTTGATTTTTGGAAAGGGATAAACTTTAATTTGTTGTGGATTTGTTGGAGTTAATGCCTCTCCATGGGATACAACCATCCCCCCTCCAAATAAATAGCGGCCGCATCTGATTGTGGAACAACAATCACATCTTCATTTGTAACTTTGCTTTTTTACCTTCCAAACTCTAATTCTCTCTTCCAATCCCCTATGCTATTTTTCTACTGATCTCTAGGACCATAGATGACATCCTAGGCCTGTTGGCTGACCTAGGGCACATTCTGAGATGCTCACACCCAGATAAAATCCCTCCTGTGCAGGAGATTTGACAACCTTGGATAGTTTACTCGTAAACTAGCCATTCTTCATCACGAAAATATGTTGTTTACCCCTTTGATAGTTTGCTTGTAAACCTAGCCGCTATTCATAGCGAAATAATGATTCTCTTCCTAGAACAATGTAACGATCATGTTTTTTTTTACTTTTCGATAAGTCCCGATCTTCTGTAATATCACCAATCCCAAGAGGTTGGTAAACACGACATCACAAGCAATCAAGCAAAAAACTATAACAGAAGCATTAAACAAGAAACGAAAATAAAAAATAACAAGTCAATGTAAATTTATTAGAATGTAATCCTCCAAAGAGGGTCCATTGGGACGCAGGCCAAAAAAATCTCAGAGCAGAAAGATCACTATCGAAAAATAGAATGCAGCAACAGAAGCATCATCCTGGCAACGACAGCGAACTTCCTCCTTCACGATTTGTCGAAGACGTAGTCGAAGTCGAAACTGTGAATATCCTCTGAAAACAACAAATTAGAAAGCCGTGAGTACGAATACTCAGCAAATCGCGTACTACCTATCAACAATATATGTATGTAAATGGTTTCAAGGGTAAAAGCTAGCTCAAGGGCTAAATAAAGTTTAAAATATTTTATTTTATTTTAAAGATGCAAGAAAGTCTTATTTTAAAATAGTTAAATTTTATTATCTTGCCCCGTAGAGATCTCCGTTATCCCGGATGAGAGGTCATTTTAAATGGCAGTGTATCCACATCTGGCCACAGCTCAAAGAACAGAGTCCAAAATATTTTAAAATAAAAGAGAAAAAAAAAACAAAACCACTCAACGAGAATTACAACTCAGGTGATGTCCCTTTCAAAAAAGACATAGCAATGCGCATTGACTGTAACTCTGCAGAGTGTATGCACCTGAACCCACGAGAAATGTCGTCGAAAACTACCGTCGTAGTCCCAACGAGCACACAAGACCTATTCACAAGCTTCAACTGGCGTTATTCGTCCTCTAGAATAGAGATCTCAAGTGCCTATGTAATCGAATCCTGATGCTGTGAAGAGCCTACCACTGATAAAGTGGAATATCTCTATACCATACTAACACATCATAGATACGCTCATAAAGACTTCCCAAAAATCTCCAACTCCTCATACTCTATCTTGCCTCCGCTAAATAGTTATATATATTTATTTACAAAACTCACATTTGAATCACAGTTCAAAATTATTTAACACAAATTTTATTTTTATAGTGATAGGTGTGAGATAAAAAATAAATGCGATTAAGATGACTAAGCATAAAAATAAAATAATTATTTTAAAGCAATCCTAGGGCTCATATTTATGGAATAATAAATAGGAATCGCTTGAGAATGTTGCTAGCATATTTTAAAATAGTTGGCATGCAAATTAGAGTTGCAAACAAAATATACAGTTTAAAATGATGGGTACAAAAGTGATCAAAAACGCGGCTTACCTGATAGCTCGAAATCATAATCGGGATTCGGATCGTCGAACTGAGCAGGCTTATGGTATTCCTCCTCAGAATCACCAGCTAAACACAACACGAACAAGGGTGAAACTAGGTACGCGATAATTTAAATTCGAATAATTAAATTCAAATTTAAATAGCTAGACTAAACGTGCTCAAAACATTCCTCGAAAAATTTTACACGACGTTATCGACGAGACGAATTTAACGGAACAATTTTGAGAATCTTTGGAGATCAAATGAAATTTCTAAGAACTTCCGAAGATCAGCATACGAAAACAATTCTAAGAGAATGAATTAACTTGTTTCTCGTGAACAGATCCTGCTAGCACAAGAGCGGAGCCCTCTGATCAAGACTAGCTCTCTGTCACTGTGCGCGACCACCAAAATGCATCGGCTCACAGACACACATCAAGGTGCGCACGGCAACCATCCATGGTCAAACCGCCACCGAACTACACTGGCTACAAGGATTCGAACACTATACTGGTGAATCTAATCGATCTACCACCCACGAGCACAACTCCTGCCAAAACTCTCTGCACAAAGCAGGCCACAGGACCAAGCACGGCTACACATCAAAATTCTCTACACACTATCTACCGCAGCTAAACACAGAGAGTAACAGAGATAGAGAGAGAGAGAGAGAGCTCCTGGTCCTCACCACCGAGCGGACGCAAGATTGACGCTGGACGACGCGGGCCCGACGATGAAGATGCGCGCATGCAGCAGAACTGGTCGGAGACGGTGCCGCGCGGCATGTCGCTGACTCGCGGTCGGCTGGAAGCAGACGTGCGACGATGACGCAGGACGCCTGTCGGCCTGGGAACACAGGAACCAATGCGGAGCAGGGCGCCGACGAAGCGGATCGGCGACAGCGACGCCTGGGACCGGTCAGGTGCTGTCGGGGGGCGACGCGGCCAACGCGGGACGGAGATGAGTGCGGGAACCGGGGCAGACAGGAGCAGATCCGGTCAGGGCGCGGTCGGCGCAGCCGACGGGCGGATCCAGCAGGCGCGTGGATCGGAGGCGAGCTGGGCTGTCGGGGCGACGTCGCTCGGCCTGGAGACGCGCGGAGACCGAGGCCGTCGAGATGAGGTTGATGCAGCGCTGTCGGGGATGGACCCAACGCAGCGTCAGCGGAGAAATGGAGCGGAGACGGTGGCCAGATCGAGGAAGGGCGACGGCGGTTGGCGGGTTCTCGCGGGCAGGGCGCGCCCGATCCCCTCTGCTGCAGAGATTTGGGAAGGGGGAAAGAAATTGGGGAAAAGAGAGACGAGTCGGTGAAAAGAGATAATAAGGAGGAGGATTAAATAGGAGAGATCAATTTGAGGCTTAAGAAAACTAATTCTAGTATGGTAGCATATTTTAAATCTTACAGTAGAAAAGACACAAGTAAATGTATAATTGAATGGATAGATGATAAACCTAAACCAATCATTTGCTTAGTTTTAAAAGTGTCTCCGAATCGGCTAAAAAAAATAAAGTACACTTTATATTTATATTTGATTTTGTGCGATGATAAATTTGATAACTTGCTAAAAAATAATTTTATTAGGTTCTATGATTACAAAGTCATACCATCACTTCCGGACAGAGGGAAGCGAATGTATTGTAAGTGGTATAATTCTTTTGATCATAGTACTAAAAATTATAATATATTCTGTCAAAAAGTCAATCGTCTATTGAGAAAGGATAATTGAGATTTGGAGAAACATATAAAAATGACTAGTTGATCCAATTAATCCTGATAGCAAAAGGTTATCAAATCGATTACAAACCAATTCATGTAAAAGCAAAGAATTAATCTTGGTAAAAATAACTTAAAGGCCTCAAATGAAGAGAAGATTCATGACAATATTGTTAAAGGTGATGATTTTACAGAGATTGTAGAAGATCCATTATGCATTGGGGGAAGAAAAGGTTTTGAAGTTTGCTCATAACCTATTAGCTTCAAATTGGCCAAATTCAACAAGGCTGAAAACCAGACCTGTCGGTTTGCCAAATCGAAACTTTCAGTTTTCACAGTCAATAAAATAAGCAAAAATTAAAGAATTAATTTAGAAATGGTTGAAGGAGGTAAATGCTGCGGCAAACATAAGGGTAGAAAGCTAAACCTTGCTCTTGAAGAGCATTTGGCTAAATAGGTAAGAGAAAGAGATGCAAGGAATGTTTATAAGCCAAATTACATCAAGCCATCAAGAGTGCCTCCAAAATAGAAAACATGAGGGTTGAAATCGGTAAAGGATGAAAGTTTATTCAGAAGCTCTATATCTTCTTTTTATGTCAATTATATATACCAATGTCATATGAATCACCCAATATAAGTTTTTATCCTTATTCATCACAGGAGTGGCATGGTTCATGGATGCACCTCAATCATATCCTAAACAAAATATCACTACAAAAAGTCAAACACTGGAAGACAAACATACACAAAGACCATTTCGATCAAAGGAATCGGTCATTAGCTCAAGAGAAGAGAAAGGTGGTTCGACAAGTTTACCGTGCCAAAAAAGATGGTCATAAGAATAAAAGTTCAGAGTTGAATTCAAGTGAAGAAAAAATGATTCATGCTTTGAAAACTTCGGCTTCTAATGGCAAAAAGATAAAACAACTAAGTGTTGATATTCTTGATACGATTCTGAACCAAAGAGGCTGGAGGTGTCCAAGAGTAGAGTACAATTGCCAATTCTCAATTAAAAAACACAACCAAGAGGTCCACTTGGTTTTTCAAATTGGCAAATACAAAATTACAAAGATTTAGTGCAAAGAAGATGCTGGAAACTAAAAGAGAAGGCATGGCATGGGTTAATAAATGGTGTTTGCAAGAGAATAACAATAGTAATAGTCAAGTGATGGGTGCAAAGAAGATGGTGAAAAATAAAAAGTCTAAGGGACAATTAAGGCATGGCCCTGATCAGTAAAATTAGCACTAATTTTCTCATCTTTATTCATTGTCCATATCAGCAATGCATATGTCTTGGAGCCATCTTCAGATATTTCTCCTCATACTTCATAGCTTTATCTTAACCCTTGACAGTGCAAATATTATTCATACTTTGAAGGGTTATCTCCAAATGGGTTATATAACTGCTTAAGTGATTATTGTATGTGAAGAACGAAATAACTACATGTAATGCATTTGTTTTGCTTTTTGAGTTTATTTCGGTCATATAGTTTTATATGGAGGATGGATCATTTGCTCACATTGATGAATACTTAATTAGATGTTAGATCTTATATCATAAATTTGGTATTGTCAAGAATTTAGGCACATAATGATTCTAACTATGTATTTGATATGATGAGTATCTGGTTACAATACTGATGAAAAAATTTCAATTGCCAAAAGGACGATACTCGAAATTGCCAATCCTGAAAACCTAAAAAAACTACAAGTTCTGAATTGGTAAACAGGTAGTTCCAGTTGTAGCAGAGAAAGTGGTAATTTTGCTATTTTTTATTCTCAAGCTTGATACAGGCGAATCAAAGTATTGGAAAATATTTTAGTCATTACCCATATAACCAGCATATAAGCATTTTTATGAACTATAAGTTGTATTCCTGAACTTTGAGAAATTTGATGTAAGTCTTAAATGTAGAAGTTTAGAAGATCATAAAACATCGTATGGCCGATGAGTTGAAACCAACCATCGTTAAGCTACTCGTAACTTCTACACTCGAGAGGGGGGGAGTGTTTCATCCATGATAGTCCATATGTAGAACTATTGTTTCAAATAGGAAAAAGTCCAAATTACTACTCTCACCTATGACCATTGTCCAAATAACCCCCTAACAATTGATTTGGTCTATTTAACCCTACCTGTTTGTAAACCGGGTCAATTTTCACCTTTAATAACCTTTCCAACCTGGTTTTGCCAACTAATGGTGGTTTTGATGACAGGTCAGCATGTGATGTGGCTACCTGCTTTACAAGATTAAAAATTGGCTTTTCACTTCAGCAGAAACCAGAGCAAGGCGGAGACAGAGGTGGCCGCGATGCTCTTGTGGAGGCGGCGGTTTCGACCGTAGAGGATTCCCATATGGGCGGTGATGGCAGGCAGGTCAGCAGTAGTGGAGGCTTCGACCACAGCGGATAAGTTTTTACAACTATACCAAACACTTAAAATCTAGAAGTTATTATGTCAATAATATAATCACTTTTATATTTTGTACTACCACCTATAAGCTGTAAATAGTAACTTTTAGCACTTCTTCTAAAGTATAAACTATTTTTTGAATAATCACAATCCCTACCAAACATGTCCTTAGTATACACCATGCTCGAATGCAGTCAAGACTCAGGGGTTTCAGATTCAGATCCTCACTACTATCAAGTATCAGTCTATGACCCTCCTTTGAGCTAGAGCTTTTGAGCTTTTAGACAAGTTGGCTAGTGGCTAGTAAAAAAGTTGACTGATGAAATTTAGATGTTAGCTTTTATAATATACTTTTAGCTTTTCTGCATACAAAAAGTTAGAAAAGCAGACCTCAGTGAGCTTTTCAGTTTTTAGTTCATTTGTGCAAAAGCTATTTTTTCAACATTTCAAAAGCAAGTTTTTCAAAACTTTGTTTATTTCAGCTTATCAATTTTCAGTTTTTTAGCTGGAAAACCTTGCTGAAAAGCTCAAAGAGAGCTTGTGTTGTTCACCCTGCTTCTCTGTGGTTTGCTGTCATGGATGTTTCCTATGATGAAGACCATGCCTTCGAATCTCCATCGATCTCCTACTGGCGCTCCTTAAGCATGGGAGGTAGTCGATGATAGTACAAGGACTCATTCACTTTGGCTTTATCTCTTGTACAAAATTATGCAAACGGCGGCTTCTACTTAAATTGGATGTGTTAGATGATTTCAGAATAAAACACATTTTCTCAATGACTTCACTGCTTGTTTGCTATGTACTCCCTCCATACCAAAAAATTAGGTCATTCTAGCACCTTATCAGACAAAATAAGATAGTGAAGAAATTAACTTCATGCCCCTAGTGCAGTTATTGTGGCACCATCTTACTACCCGAGAAGACAGCTCCCACAATCACTGTACCACAACCCAGAACGTAAGAGGTCTATTGTTAAAAATACACAGTTAACGGTGCTTGGTTCATTGGTAAAACTTTATAACAGATAGTCAGTTGTTAATTCCAATTTTAAAAACAGACGGTCTGTCAATATTATTATTTCATATTTTCATCGAACAGTCCGTTGTTATTTGTTACTTTTTAGCGATAGATAGTTTGACAGGTACCGAAAACCTAATCCCACCTCATTTTTCCCTGGTCCCTTGCGCCCTGCTCTTTTTCTCTCTTTTCTTTTTCCTCTCCCCGACCACTCTCTCAGGAATGAAAAAAATAGAAGAATAGGAAAAACATAGGAATACAATAAGAAACAAAGGATTGAAAATCATAAAAATATTGCAGAGAAAGTTGTTTGGATGAGTCACAGGAGAAAACACAAAAATTTTAAACATGTCTCAACTGTTAATTGCTCATCTATTCTTACACTACTCACTAGCATATCGGCACCTGAATAAAAACATGGATGTCATAGAAGCTAAACCAGGTGAGTTCTTTGTACTTCGTGCATAGAAAAAAATAAAAAAAGATCTAAGTGGATATAAAATTTCCTATACAATTGACATGCATAGGGAAGAATTTGTATGTAATAGTGTTTGTGATTTTAACGAGCCAATGAAAGAATAGAAAAATTTTCTACATGAATAGTATTCCTTAAAAAATGCTACAAAATTCCTATGATCCAAAGGACCCCTCACTCCCCACGCGCCGTAGATCGACCCGCCTCC
>BCLG01002736.1:33679-59305 GCA_001602295.1 Zoysia matrella
CCTGCACCGCGCCGCCTTTGGCCTACGCCCCGGCGCGGCCCAGCACCCCGGCGTGCCGCCCGTGGCCTGCGCCCCGGCGCGCCCTTGCTCCGCGCCGCTGGCCCCTGCGATTCTTGCCACCAGTGGGTTCATGTGCGGGTTGATTGATGCGATTTTCTCGGATTGGATGGATTTAGGGCGGATTAGGGTTTCGTCCTCCATGAAGGATGTCTGATCTCTTCCAGCTAGCCTAAGGGTTGAAGAGTATACTGCTGATTTATCGAATTGGAACATGAGTTAAGTTCAGTGAGTAGAAAAGAAGCCAGTGTGCCATGTTGCGCTATTGGTTTTGGGTCAAATATTAATAGTCTAAACTGTTGCCGAGATTGTGGCCTAGATTACTTTAACAGTTCGTTGTGGAACATGAGATAGGTCATATATGTACATTATTTTTTTCCTTGCAAATAAGAGTTGAATGTTTTTCCTTATTTTTATATCAGATCGTGTGGCCAATAAAACTGTGTCAGTAGACACCAAAACATCCGTGAGAACAGGAAACACTATGTTTCAATCTGGGATATGTAGAAGAAGAATGTAGGTTAAATTGTGTTGCCATTACAATTGAGGTAGTAATGATTGATTATATTCCCTTTTATTTATTCATTGTTTGTTGCTTATGGACCGACAGATTTGGGATTAAATTTTTTTTCTCATTTTGATGCATGGGAAACAATACAGGATGCTTTGATTCATTGGAGGAGAAATATGCATTGTTTATGTCTACAGGCACTCAGAAGAAGCCATAGGCCACATTGACACTGTAGTTACTCAGATTTGAGGAAAAGTACCTTCACCAGCCAAGGTAAATGTATGTATGGTACAACAGTTTCGTTTCACCATAATCTGCTCCCTACCCAAGGCCAAATAAGAAAATCTGAAATCTGCAACGAAAAACATGAGAAACAGCTCTAATACGTTGATTATATTAGTTTTTCCTTTAGTACTGGTCTTCTTTACATGTTGGTTGAAAAAAGTCAGTTGAGCTTTAAATCTTTTGATCAGACAACAATCAAGAATAGTGTTTTCTTAATAGTTCTTTTTGATTCAAAGGTAGTGACTTCCAAGTGTGGTCTCTAATCTATAATTGATTACTTCGCAGGACCAGCCAGCTCCTTTTCCATACCTTGATTGGTTGGCAATGTAGGTTTAAGGTTGACATGTTACTGGACTGCTCTCTTTGGAATTTCGACTTTCTTCCCTGAAGTGAGCAACTGCCTAGATTAAAGAGCGATTCGTGCAGCTATGCCTTCAAGCAAGAGATAATGCATATACGAGGATGCTATGGATATGTATCGGTTTCACTATTTTCTTGGATAACCATCAGCCATTTCTGTGGAACTTCAAGTGCATAATCAAACGGCATTGTTTCTACCTTAAAAACCATGTAAGAGTAAACATCCTTACTATGTGCTCTTCTGCTCTGTATTTATGCAGACACTTTTCCATTTTTGTTAGAGTTCCCTAATAACCATAGATTGATGTGCTACCTCTTACATGCCCTCCTCTGCGGTCAGATTGCATTTGCTCCTTATGAACTCTGTTGTTCCTAGCACGTATTCAGAACAGACAAGAACCCTCCGGTGCCTTTGAAGTGCAGGATCTGCGTGCCGACGGCTAGTGGGCCGGAATAGCCACGGTCCTCACATGGCGACGCCATCGCTTCTCCCTATAGCTGCAGACCGCTCCCCATCCCGTCGAGATTGCACTGCAGCAGGCCAGATGCCACAGGCAGCCATGGAGAGGGCAGAGCACGGCCAGCCACTCGCGGGGAAAAAGGAGGGGGGAAAGGAGGATTAGCTCAGGCATATGATTCAGTTTCCAATGGAGAAGAAAATGAGCTCAGGCAGATCCGACGGCAATCTCACAGCTCCACGCCCAGCTGGTCACTGCTAGCCATCGCAGGGAATAGAGGGAGAGACTGAGGGAAGGAAATTATAGACGACCCGGGTCCTTCGGAAATCGAATAGGACCCGGTCTTCCGTAAGCCACGTATTTTTTTTCCTAATCTCAAAGCAAATTTTTAGTTAGTTCACAATCTCTCGCGTGGCTGTCTCCGTAACACCGCCATGCCGCCTCGATGTTAACCGGTAAGGCAACGCATAATCAGTTTTACATAAAATTAATAAGTCTGTAAGAATCAGTTTTACATAAAATTAAATATATATGTATTCCCGCAAGCCATGTGTTTTTCCTAATCTCAAAGCAATTTTCTAATCCAGCCCACAATCCTCTCGCATGGGGTTTCCGTATCGCTGCCGTGCCGCTCGATGGTAACCGGAAAAGCAACGCAGGATCAGTTGTACACAATCCAAAAAACAGAATATCTACGAATTGTTGACCTAAGGATAAATTACTTATTAGCTATTAAAAAATTTAAAGTTCTTTATTAGCTACTAATTTTTTTTTTAATTTTCATATTAACACCAATGTTATTTTTTTTCTTATTCACCACTTCTATCAATTTTGTTTTAAAAAAAGACTTATTTGCTCTTATATCAATTTTTACTATTCATTCCAACTCAAATTATAAGTCACAATAGAGTTCTATAGTTTTCGCAGAATATAAATCATTTACGCTTTTCAATATAATTTCTCTTCTTCCAGTACTTCTCTATCTCAATCTCTATATGTCTCCTTCTTATTTTTAAATAAATCCTACCTTTTACACACTCCTTAATTCTGGTACTGAATCCAAGATGATAGGAAGGAGGGACTATGTTTTTTCATTACTGATTCTGTTGAAACTAACTTTCTCTTACAAATTCACATTATGTCCCATGAACTTAAAAAAAATAAAATAGTTCGGATCAAATTTTAATTTTAATTTGAATATGATTCAAAAGTGAAAATTGTTCCTTGTGAAAATTTTATAATCCTTAAAACCTGACAACATTCACTAAGATGGGCAATAAAGAAACTTAGAAAAAAATAATAATAAGACAAATTAGTCTTTTAAAAAGTTAACATTGATGGTTGATAAATAAATTACAAATTTTAAGTGGCTAATATGGGATTTTAAGTTTTTTATGCTTAATAAGAAATTTATCCATTGCAAAGAAAATAATAAGGAATTTATCCTTAGTACAAGCACTACATATATATTTAATTTTATGTAAAACTGATTCTTACAGACTTATTAATTTTATGTAAAACTGATTATGCGTTGCCCTACCGGTTGACATCGAGGCGGCACGGCGGCGTTACGGAGACAGTCACGCTAGGGATTGTGAACTAACTAAAAATTTGCGTTGAGAATAGGAAAAAAAATACGTGGCTTACGGAAGACCGGGTCCTATTCGATTTCCAAAGGACCCGGGTCCTCTATAATTTCCTTCTGAGACTGAGTGTAGATTTTTGGTTCGGATGGAAGGAGAGGACGAGGTGGAGGCATGGGGACACAAGGAGTACGGGGCGGCATTTATTTTTTGTTCCTCAGCTAGAGAGCTACTCTAGCCCTGCTAGAACCTCAAGCTTTGTGGGACAAAAATCCGACGCATTAACGACCTGTTTTAGGGACGGAGTAAGTTGAAGCAGGACAATCATGGTATGTTCATGGTTTTATCCACTTGCTTCTATGTCATTTGCGCCAAGAAATCTGTATTACTGAATATATTGCTAGGAAATGAGATACTTTTTGAGGCATAATAAAAAGCATCGATTCTTATTAGTACATCAAGATCTTGTGCTCCAGTGTTACAAAACCACCAGAAGAGATTATGAAATAGGAAAGACACCGTTGTGATCCCCGGTCCTGCGGTCAAACAACGGGAGTGAGCAGCGGCCTTTTCAGCGCATGCGCCTCCAGGTTGCCGAGCACCACGTCCGCCATTGCGATGCGCGTCTCGTGCGTCCCGCTCCCCATGTGTGGCGCCAGGACGACGTTATCGAGCGCCAGCAGCGGCTCAGGCCCGTTAGGCTCGTCCGCGAACATGTCGAGTCCCGCGCCACCGAGGCGGCCGTCGGCGAGAGCCGAGACGAGCTCGGGCTCGTCGACATGGGCGCCGTGCCCGATGTTCACGAGCACTCCCCTCGGCCCGAGCGCTTCCATCACCTCGCGATCGACGATGCGGTGGCTCTGCTCGTTCAGAGAGCAGGCCACGACGAGCACGTCGCTGTTCCTGGCCAGTTCCACCACGGACGAGTAGTAGGTTAGGTGTAGCTTGGATGTGCTAGGTCTCTTCTCTGGAAGTAGCTTACCGGGCAGTCAAAAGCTTTCACTCGCTTGGCAACAGCAAGCCCTATTCTGCCCAGCCCAATTAGGCCAACCCTTTTGCTACTGAACTGCAGTTTTGATTAGGAAATAGGAACACAACCACGTGAGAGTTTCAAGCTTACCAATGACATGGTTGAACGTTTGGAATATAAATCATAGACAACGTTTATTTCTTTAATTGAACGGTGAATATACGTCGATGCTATCAAGCTTGCCTCATCAGATAATTAACTAGTGAATTATCGAGAAGATCAAACACAGTAATGCAAGCGATACTGACCTTGGTGGTGAGAGGGTAATACCCCTAGTCCTTCCACTGTCCAACCCGAACGTAGCGGTCAGCCTGCGGGATCCGGCGGAGCGCGGAGATGGCGAGGCCCACGGCGAGGTCGGCGACGTCGTCAGTTAAGACGCCGGGTGTGTTGGTGACCTGGATACCACGCTCGCGACACCTGGCTAGGTCGACGCTGTCGACCCCGACGGAGTACGAAGCGATGATCTCGAGGCTGGGCAGGGCATCGATGAGTGCTGCGTCGGCGCCGGATGTCGCGCCTGTTACCACAACGCGGATCGACCTGGGGTGGGCGCCGAGGAAGTCGTCGTGGCGGTCTGGCAGCGACTCCCAAAGGCGGAGGAGGCGGCAACGGCGGTCGAGCTCCTCCAAGTACTCGTCCATGGGGTGCAGCATCAACACGACGAGTGACTCCATGGCCAACGCAGGCCGGGGTAGGATACTAGGATGCAGTAAGGGAGCTCAGGATGTCAATTTTGTTAACCTTTGCGGAGGTTATCTAGCCACTTATCATCTGAGTACGATGTACTTAATCCGTGCGCAACGCGAAAAAAATGGCCAGAAAAAGACTTGCACCAAACTATATCGTCATATTTTTGACGTACTGCCAGGGCGGTGCCCAAGGTATTCCTCCGAACAGTGCAACGTGTCACAAAATTACAATTCTTCAATGGTCGGATGTTCATCTATGGCGCAAGCATCGCCATTTGTAAGTTGAGTCGGTCTTGTGGACACTGACAGATAACATTTGGTGTGAGCATCTTCTCTGATAAGAACAAAAAATCAGCAAGGTGATGTAGGAGAACTCCTTACATGTCAGAAAATCAGAGTAGGGCATCGTGTAGACAATTGTTCAGGTTTCGAAGTATGCCATCGTCATGTCACTTACACGATGGTATATCTCAAATTTTAAAGAATTGTAAGGGTCAGCTGACTTTGGCCTTTTACTGCACATGTTGCAGTAAACGATATCCACAGTTCCTCTTCTATCTGATGATCGTATTGCTCCTGCTCTTTTCGGTTCAGTCTAAACCTAAACGAACAGCTCACATACGCACTTAGACATCGAAGAGGTTAAAAAAAATAACTTGGACATCGCGCCAGGCAACGTTTTAATGTATAAATTTTTATTTTAATAGAGCAAGCAATCAACTTGGAACAAAATTATTCTCTCTGCTTATAGTTCATCCGTCTCAAAATATAAGCTTTTTTTTTTGTTTGGTCAAAGACAAACTCTATTAACTTTGATTAATAATATCTAAAAATTTAAATAATTCCTAATATAAATAATTACATATTACGAAAGTTTATTTTTTTAAGAATCTAGTAACGTAATTTATATATATACAATATTATTAATTTTTTATTATTAATGGTCAAAGCTAAAGAAGTTTGACTCTTACAAAAGCTAGAAGTGCTTATATTTTGGGGCAGAGGTAGTAAATTATTATCACTGTTGACTATAACATTATCTTTAACTATTCATCTTAATAAAAAAAACTAGTGAAATGTGTAATATCAGAAAGAACTTTAATGATATTTATTATTTTAATAAAACATATGGTAAATATGATGTACAAATCAACTACGGCCACAATTTAAGAACAACAAACTCCTTGTGAGTCATTGAAACATAATCACACTTCCTTCTCATTGATTGAAAAATATTTTTGTCTTCTTTGCTAATGCTAGATATTTTTTTGCTGTTCATAAGAATTTCGCAGGACCGGTTCAAATTCACTAAAGATAGATTTTTTTCTTTATTATAAAGAAGGCTTAGCTTTATAAATTTAATAAAATTATTATTGTTAATTAAAAATTCAAGCTGTGAGCATCGTCACACGGCGCTTAAACTTACAGAAGTCTATGTACTCTCTCGTTCTTTAATTATTATCGCCGTTGGCTTTTAATTTCAACTTGACTATTTGTCATATAAAAAAAGTTTGATGAATATCATATATTTTATTATAATTTAGTTTATTATTAAAGATATTTTAATCAAAACTTATAATTTTATATATTTGAATTTATTTTTTAAATAAGACGAATAGTCAAAATTGAGATTAAAAATCAACAGCAATAACAATTAAAAAACGGAAGGGGGTAACTTAGGGCAGCATAAGAGCCGTTGGATAAATGGAACACTAGATTCACCGTACTGCAAGACTTGCAGTAAATTGGCTAAAGGTAGCCGATCCATGCCGGAATTGTAATGACATCCACCAAATTAATCTATAGTTTTCAGCAATGGAGGCTTGTCGTACATTGCTTTGCCAACAAACTTATTTTTATTATAATTTATTTTACCACTTAACTTATTTGAAATATGATTTATAATTTTAGATATTTAAACTTTTTTTGTATAAAATGCTTGATAAAAAATAACATTAAAAGTCAACGTTCCAACAATTTAAGAACATAGAGAGTAATTTTTTTTTTTTTTGAAACAGAGAGTAATTATCCTTGGAGCCCTTTGTTTTGTATATATATTCTGGTGAAAGGAAAGCAGAAGCCCCCTATAATTTATAAAATCAAAAGAAAGGAACTGTGTTCGTCCTGCAAATTTGAAGTTTGAATTATTTAGTCTATTTTAAGCTGAACTAGACAATAAACAAGGTATAATGCATACGGATGAATTAGATACTGAACTCCCTCCAGGTGTGAACGTGAGATGCCACACCAAAAATGACTGCAGGAGCTTCTGACACGTGGAAATGTCAGTTGCTACGAGTTCTAGGGGTGAAAATTAATCACTTACCCTCCAAACCTTTTTAGTTAAAAAAATTAATAGTTGCACCTATTTACACCCGTAACGAGTTCTGAAACATCTCTACGACATAAGGGAAAAAAACAACATTGTTCTGTAGAAAATGAATCACGGTCATAGAATAAAGTAACCTTATCATTTACTCTCTTCGCTCTTTAATTGATGTCGTCATTGACCATTCGTTTTATTCAAACAATTTTGATAAATTTTATATATTTTAATATAATTTGATTTATCATTAGAGTTATTTGAATCATAACTTAAAATTTTATATATTTGAGTAAATTTTTTAAATAAAATAAATTATCAAAGTTAAATTTAAAAGTCAACGACGACATCAATTAAAGAACGAAAGGAGTAAGTCATAACCAGCCTTTGTCAGCCCACGGACCTTCGCTAGGTGTCCTAGCATCTGGGAGGAAACACATTGACATACAACCCCGATGCTTTTACAGATCTCTCCAACTTTCGCTGCAAATTGCACATGTCTAACTATTTCAAATAAAATATAATATATCAGAAATATTAGGTAAATTTGGTGTCGTGAGAGTCACATTCATATTGTTACATAATTGAAAAGCACATCTTACCTCCTCCATCTCTATCCGAGCCTGAATTTTCGACCAAGAGGCTGGATGGAGAACGAGGACAGGGTCTAGGGAGGCAGGAAATAATCCACAGGACGGCTGCTGCACATGGGTGAGCCAGAATAGAAAATCCAGCTGAATTTTTTTTACAGAACTGTACTATTTCTAGCATCCAGCAATAAAAATGAAAATACATAAATATCAGCTAAATTTACCAAAATTTTTTTTTCTAGACTTTGACTATTTACATATATATAGGATTATTGATGGCAACCACTTTGTGGGTAATGGACATCAAGCTCTCAAAAGCTTTTGGCAAAGCTGGAGTGGAGGGAAACCCAATTATACGCATTGTAATTTGCTAATTAGGAAATTATGATTTGATTCTGCAAATTTAGTTATTTTACTAGAAAATATGCATGGCGTTGCCGCGCTTACATTTCTTTTACTTCAATGACCCGTTGCAAATATGAGTGAAGATGTGTCTCAATTTATATTAGGCCAAGCCATAGTAATTTGATCAAGTGCTTCAAAGTATAAATAAGCCACATTTTTCATTACGCTTGGTGGCTGCCGGTAATGGTGCGTGACATGCGGAGCGGACGATGATTGCATATCATTGAATCGAAAACATAAATTTATTGAATTTATAGCATACTCATACTCTAACATTTAACTGAATCCAAACTAAAAGCATGCATAATACATATACCACATGTTACTCCTTCGGCCTTGTCATGAGAATAAATTCTTGCCATAACAATTTTTAAAGAATCAAAGAACCGTTTCTTTTGCATCATGCTCGTATAATGCAGCACATAACATGTGTTTAAATACATTTCAAAAAAAAATAGTGCCAATAGATGAAGCCAGCAAAGATATTGCGATCTCTGGTGTTTTTATCTAGCGACAATTAAGAGATCTAGTGTATAACAAACTAAATACATATCTGAATTTTCTTGCATAATAGCACATCTGCCCGTCAAAAAGGCTATTAGCTACTTGAGTGTAAAATATTTGGGATGCCCGAGGCTCAAAGATGCAGCAAATAATTTAAATCAAATGGTAATTTACTATGTTGATGCATTACAAGACATCTAAAATGAGAAACATAACAAGAAGTTCTAACAATTGTATCGGTTTTGTCGGTGTTCCGACCACCGGCACAGTAGAATTTGCGTATTTAGAGAAGGATTTGGTGCACTCTTCGTATCGAGATGGCCTAGTCTACGGAAGACTCAAGGTTTAATCTAGTTCGAGCCACCACAGAGGTGTAACATCCTACGTCCAGAGAGAGAGTGGATCACATAAGCTCAAAACAGGGTTACAATGGCGGGCTAGAACCCTAGCACGCATATGTGGAGTGTGTATAATGACTTGAACTGTATGAACATAAACCTGTTGTCTAAGGTCCTCAATGCCCCCTTTATATAGGGGTCAAATCAAGGTTAAAAGGCTTGGCGCCTATGAAACTAGACGGCCCCCTGACAGGTGGGGCCGCATGTAAAGATGAAGGACACCGAGAAGGGTTTGAATCTGTGGACTTATAGCACTAATTTCGCTACGAACTAAAACTACAAGACTTGACTACAACGGAAGCGAACCTAAACAAGTCTAGTAAGCCAAAACCCCTAACAATGCTAGTGATAATAAAATAACAATAAGTAAACACTAGCACGATAACCACCGAGAGGAATCAAAGAACAACCTATCACACTACTCAAATGGAAAGTAAATACGGTAAGTAAAAAGAGTGAGATAGAGAGTGCTCAGTGATTTTTCTCGATGTCTCGAAAGGTAGGCGTCTTCCCCTAATTCTTGTTGGACCACTCCCATCTGAGTCTCGGCCCCTCCCGTTGTTTTTCGAACGATGCTCACAAGAGTACGCTTTACTCTCGGAGTGAAGACACCGGCGGCCCAGCTGTCGCACATAATACCCAAGCTATAGAGCAGGCCTCCAAAGCTCGGGCGCTCTCTCTTGGTGTCACTTTCGAGCAGAGGACTCAGAACCATGTACAAACTTGGCATCGTTTTGCACAATCTCCTCGAAAGTTCGAACACCGACTCCTAGCCGGTCTAGGCTGCCCACACTAAGAGTAATAGACAAAGATCACTCCTCTCAAGCCCTACAAGCTCTAGAAGTAAATGAATGCTCCCTATCACTCTCCTACTAGCACCAAAGATCTCCAATCTTGCAATGTGCTCTCTTAGTAATGTCCCTTGTCCTCTCACAACTTGGCTCCAGCAATTCTGATCAAAGGCACCCAAAAAAATGTCCTTCTCCACAGTTTAAATAGGCTCTAAGCCCAGAAACAACCGTTGGGACGTGATGTTATAAAACTGGACCATCAGATTGTTCGGTGACCCTTTTTCCTCCTCTGCCAGAGAAACACCCTCTTAGAGTCCACTACATAGAACACCAGACTATCCGGTGCATACCTTCACCGGACTGTCTAGTGGCTTTTAATTTTGCACTCTCAGAGACATCTTCTCTAGCCTTTTGCTCCTAGCTCACCGGACTATCCGGTCATTACACGAACGGACTGTCCGGTGACTGCTCCATGTCAACTCTAGATAGCACCTCTCTCTCTGGACCGACTCCTCTAGGGTTCACCGGACTGTCCGGTGACTGAGTCTTCAGCTGGTTCTTGAGCTCCAGTCGACTTTGCTTTCTCTGCCATCTTCAGTGCTTTTTGAGGATCTAAGAAGCATTCACACCCTCTAACACTTGTATGATAGAAGATAAATGACTTTATCCCCCTTAATAGTACCGACATTCCTATAGACTCTCTAGCTAGTACTTAGCCTTGGTCCTTCGAAGCTCGGCAACTCCTCTTTTAGAGTTCGTCCTTATCATCCACTGAGGAAGCTCACCATATTAATGTAGAATTAGTGAGATGGTACCTGCAACACAACCGTTACTTATGGTTGTTCATTCAATCATCAAAATCAATTCATACCTTTTAAAGGATTTCAAAAGTCATGAAGCTTACACCACGATCTGCTGCAAAGTTGATTCTCTAGCACCTGCTGGCGCCGGAGCCGCTTGTCGGTGTCCTTCGATCGTCCTCTGTCGAGCTTTGGGGGACAAAGGTTGTTTTGCCGTTAGATTTACCGCCTGTTGGACCGCTTTTTCCTTTCTGTTGGCTCACTTTTCCTCCGGCGGGGTTGCTTTACCTATTGTTCTACAGTGTCAGGAATATCTGCGCTCGTTAGGGATTGATCGTTGAGGCGGTGGTCGACCCTGGGATCGGATGCGTAAGACGGTTCCCGTTCATCGTCCGTTGCGAGTCAGCCCCGACCCTCGAACAGTGGGGCCCACTCTTTGAGTAACCCTGATCCTTGTGGGATCAGGCTGGTTCTTCGAGCCTTCGTGCGATGAAGTCTTTGGTGAGTCTTGCCTGTAGGCCTCGGTTCTTCGCTGGGCTTTCATATCAATCTTTGGGCCGTAGGTACCTTGGGTACATGATCCTGACAGGTTTCATTAGAAAAATCAGATTGATCATAAAATCATCCCAAGGAAAAATTCAGGCATGAACTTACCATAAAATGCAGGATGAGTTGGGACATTTCTGACAGGAGAAACTTAGATGCTTTTTGGTAGGAGAAAATTGAAAGGGGAACCTATGATCATAACAAATACAATCAGTTAACTAAAATATAGGCAAAATTAAATGAAGAGATTAAACTGATGATAATTACCCACTCTTGCTACTTGCTAGTCGATTAACCCATCCAGATATTGATTTCTTGGTCAAGTTCTTACAGACATCATCTGTAAAATGGTTGCAAGTCATTGCAAGATCAGAACTCATGCACTCTCAACTTCATACTCCATGTCATGGAAGGCCGAGGTGCAGAGGGGCAAGCGGCATGGATTTCCTAGTTGGAATCAAGAAATCGACTATGTGTCAAGCAGAAAATTATCCAAAATGTATTTGCATTTCACTAGTAAAAGCATAAGGAAATTAAATACGAAAAGGGTGTTGAAGAGGAGTTAGAGGAGAAGGGGATTGATGCTCCACACAAGCGCTCTTCTGATTTCACTGCTCCCTACCTAGGGGCGACTAAGGCTGGGGCAGGGTGATGCCGGGACTTGGGCTGCGAGCCTGCGAGGTGAGGGGTGGCCGGGCTATGGGCCTAGGGGGAGAGCGCTTCTGCTTGAGGCGGCCGGGCTACGGCGAGGACGCCTCTGCTTGAGGCAGCCGGGACGACAGCCGCTCAACGTGGGGGTCGACGGCTAGGTCATGGGTGTTCGAGGTTGGAGGAGGGCGGGCGGAGGCAGCGGGTCCACGCGTGAGTGGGGGCAGCCGCTGTGGACCGGCCGCAGCGGAGGTGGGGAGCGGGCAGGTGGATGTGGCCGATCCATGGCGGGGGCAGATGCGGCGTTGGCGTGGGCCGGCTGGCTGGGGCAGGCCAACGATGCGCCAAGGAAACCAGAAACTCGCGTCCAAACTACATCTGGAACGTTGAACGCAGAATGGAAGGACATATGAAGCCAGCCAATCAGAGTTCGAAAAATCCTTGCTGCTTTAGATAGTAAAAGATTTGAGTCAGTCAGACATGTGCAATTTGCAGTGAAAGTTGGAGAGACCTGTAAGAGCATCGGAGTTGTATATCAATGTTTTTCCTCCCAGGATGCTAGGTGTTGACACCCAAAAAATGGCCTCATAAGAGTGTCTGGTATAATACCGGAGCCTCCTGTAAGTCCTCTCGAGTTTGAGCACTTCGCCCACCGGAGTGTCCGGCACTGTGCCGAACTGTCCGGTAAGCCCTCTTGAGTTTGGACACTTGGCCCACCGGAGTGTCTGGCATATTGCCAGACTGTCCGATAAGCTCTCTCGGATTCAGTGTTTTCTACACCGGAGTGTCCGGCAGACCCTCTCGGGTTCTCCGGATTTACATGACGGATCCTCTGGCTTCATACAGGAGACTCCGGTCACCGGAGTATCCGACACTTTACCGGAGACTCTACTAGTGTAGATTTAGAAAAGTTTTTAGTAGATCAATTTTAAATTATTTCTTAACTTGTGGGATCCGTTTCCCTGCGAGATAAGATCATCTCACCTCTATAAAACAGAGGCCCATGGCTGGTTGAGGGGTATCCCAATCGATCAAACTATTTTCCTTTACATTTTGCACTTCTCTAACCCTAATCCTCTCATTCAACCCCTATTTTGCTGTTCTTTCTTCGTCCCGGCCACGACCGAAGGCAATCTGGCTAGCCTGACCGAGCTCAGATCAACCCTAGGACGATCCTCCTCCAACGGGGTCTCTCTCGAGGAGATTTTCTAGGTGCTGTCCCAAACCCGGCGTTGAAGAAGTGCCGGCGTTCGCGCACACGGACGTGCGAGCGGTGCGCAGGCCCGGACCTGATTTCGGCGTCAACACACTTTTTGACGACTTCGCTGGGAACGAGTGATTTTGGTTGCACAAATCGAATCATTGTTTCCACCATGACCTCTGAGATCCCCACGACGAATATCGTGCCATCTTTATAAGAGTTGCTCGAGGAGACGCGCGAGGAGCGAGAGCTGCAGGAGTACTTGGTGTGTTTTAAGAAGTACCGTCAATGCGCGATCTCTCAAGTGAAAGAGCCCGTTCTTTTGGTCGTCGATGACGACGCGGCCATAGGTGCTGCCAATGTAAGGACATCTTCGCGCCCTCCTGTTACTTTTGAATACCTTTCATATTACTTTGCCGACGTTAAAAAGGTCTTAACTAATGATATGCAATATATGATCCAAGAAAACTTGTCTAAAGCTAAAAATGTTTTTGCATCATTGTCTCATGTTGCACGTGTAGCTAGTACATCAGCGCCTACTACCTTTAATGTAGAACAACCTACGTATGGCATGCTGTTGAACTCGTTTAGTGAATAAACTAGTTTTCCATCACCCGTGCAAACCAATGCTTTAGTAGTATCTCCCACTAGCATAGAGCCAATTATTAGCATCTCCAATCTAGTCACGAACAGATTGAGTGAATTGGCTAACTTTGTTTCTCCTTACTGTACCGTTGCATATAGCACACCGTCCATCCCACCAAGCGGTATGGGAATCCCTCGTGGCCCTGTCTCTAATGAAATATTTAGCGCCATGAAAACAAGCGCACAGCCTTCACCATCAAGTACGTCTACTAGGCCATCCATTGACAACATAGAGGAGTGTATGGCGTGCATTAAGAAGGACTTAAATAAATAATTTTGTGAGACGCTAGGAGTGGACCTTAAAGAGAGGGACCGAATTTATCAAAAATCATACCCCGTGTATTTTGATTCGGTCCCATATTCTGTAGGATGGCGTGTTCCCGACTTCGTCAAATTCAATGGCGAAGATAGCAAAATCACTTGGTAGCATATTAGTAAATATATAGCACAATAAGGAGAAGCGAGTTTTAGTGAGGCTTTAAAAGTATGTTTGTTTTTATTATCGCTAACTGGAACCGCTTTCTCTTAGTTTTTGTCATTGTCCCCGGCTCCATTTAAACTTGGGAGTCATTAGAGTATAAGTTCCATAATCATTTTTACTCCGGGGACAATGAATTAAAATTGTCACATTTGACATCCATTCGGCAAGAAAAAGAGGAACCCATCGTTGACTATCTTCGGTGATTTAGAGATGTTATGAACCGATGCTTTAATTTAACAATTTCAGAAAAAGACTTAGCCAATCTAGCTTTTAATGGTTTACGGTCGCATCTTAGAAAGAAGTTGGAGGGGTACGATTTTCTCACACTCACCTCCAACAAAGGGCTTCGGCTCAAGAGAGCCGAAGTAAAAAAATAAAACATAATTATAAGACTTATCATAACATGCACATCGTAGAATATGATTCAGATAGCTTCGATGATGATTCTAATGACATTTTGGCTGTCAAGTACATTTGGCCACCTAAGGCCAAGTCGTTTGCTTGTGATTCGCTCAAACCGGTTCATAAGAATCGAAAAGACGATGTAAAATACACCTTTGATGTAGTTAAGTTTGATAGAATATTTGATGAGCTGCACAAAGGTAGATACATTAAGATCGCATATACTTTACCTTCGACGGATGAGATTAAGCGTAGGGCATATCATAAATGGCATAACTCTTATTCTCATGCTACTAATGATTGCAATGTTTTCCGTCGACAGCTTCAATCGGCCTTTAATGAGGGACGATTGAGTCTTAAGAAAATGCAGATCGACAAGCACCTCTTCCCCGTCAACACTCTAGAGCTCAATCCTAAGGTGTTGATTCGGTCTCATCAAGCCGATACCACCAAGAGAAAGAACGTGATCATCGGGGAGGAGATGCCTATTTCTTCGGGTGAGAAAGGGAGTTCTAGGAAGGTGATGCTCGAGAAGTCCCTTGATGGTTAAGAGTCTCAAGGTCACCATCTCAGGCTCTAGACTCGGGGGGCAAGTTCCACGGCTCAAGATGATAAAGCCAAAGAAACCGAAGGTGGGTAAATGGAAGGTAAACCAAGCTAAAGCCACGGATCGGACGATGAGAGCCAAAAGTGCCTTCGACCATCTTGTGACTAAATACAAGAATCAAAAGACCGATTTGAATAATCGATCTATGAAGCGGCCAAGGTGGCCACCTAGAGGAGGCAGCCCACCTAAGAGGGAAATGAAACCAACCATGAATAATCATAGGGCCCCCTCCTCCTTTTTCTCCACATGGCTTCAGGGTGTCGCCACCGTGGTTCTATCCTATGCCTTGTCCACTGTTTTCGGTGTGGCATCTACACATGGGACCATAGATGCACACGCCACCGATGCTCATGCTACCGATTCCCGTTCCGCTGATGTCATACCCACCGTTTCATTCGGAGTGGAACGGACCGAGAGGAGATGTCTTTACAAGGCTCTCCAACCTTATCTCGGATCAAACGGATTCTTGACTGATCAAGGCTCAAGGAGGGAGCTCCACATTCGCACTTAAGCAAGAATGGCGTCCAAAGCAAGGTAATGAACCTGCTCCCTCCACTATTGTTCATCAAGAGAGTGCATCCGGAGGTGTCATGAAAATTAGCACAACCGATGTTAAAATCTGGGGAGTTTTCACAGGACCGATCACTTTGGATGATTCAGTCAAAAAAGCTTCCTATAACCATGACGCTAGCAGCAGCAAGCTCCTCCAAGTACATGCAACTGAGGTGATGTCCATCTACCTTGACCCACACTAAAAAAAGAAGCTCCAAAGGCTGCGTCTCCAAAAGATGTGAGAAGAGGAGGCGGAGAAAAGGAGGGACGAGATCTTCAACGAAATCAAGCCGATGGTCCCTCAAGGTAAGCAGTGGAGGGTTAAGGAGCCTGAGGCCCCTACTCCACCGGTGACGGAGGAAGTGAAGCCTACTCCGAAGCCATTTGGTTTGGCCGACGCCGTCTTGGGAGAGGACTCCACAGCGCCCTCACCCACGGAGACGTCAACATGTTCGAGTTCAACAACGAGGACCTCTTGGACTATGAGCCTACATCGCCTCGGGAAGGTATGGACATTAACACTATTTGTTTATCCCTTTTCAATTATTTGCTTATAGAGGAAGAAGTCATGGCACAATTCGATTTTGGGCCGAAAAGTGCTATCTTTAAAAAGCCTGAGGAATTGGAAAACCATTTAAAACCCCTCTATGTGAGAGGTTATATTAATGGTTCACCAATTTCTCGTGTGCTTGTAGATGGCGATGCTATTGTTAATCTAATGTTGTATTTTTTGTTTAAGAAACCAGGTAAGGTCGATGACGAGCTCATCCAGACCAACATGATTTTGAATGATGTGAGAGGAGGAGACCCTATCGAGGCTAAAGAGGTCGCTTCTATGAAACTCACCGTTGGAAGCTAGACTATAGCTACCGCTTTCTTTGTTGCCGAGTGCGTGGTAGTTATAGTTTGATCTTAGGACATGATTGGATTCATGCCAATAAATGTATTCCTTCTACCTTACACCAATTCTTGATACAATGGATTGTTGATGATGTAGAGGTGGTTTATGCGGATGCATCGGCTTGTGTTGCAATAGTCGAATCATCTTTTTTGCCGCATGACGCTGTCAAGTGCTTGATCGGTTTAGACTTGACAGATTATGATTTTTTTAGTGTGACTAAAGATGATTTTGTACCGCTCAATGTAAAACCGATGGAGAATCGGCTCAAACATATAATATGATTTAATGGATTCTAATCTTGATTGATTGCAAAAGAGAGTGGAACATTATCAGTCCAATACAAACGATATGTGCGAAGCAATCGAGGAAATAGAAGATATGGATAAAAATTTGAAAGCCGATTATAAGGTGAAGCTAATTGATTTACTAAAAGAATATGTTTACTGTTTTGCATGGTTCTATAATGAAATGTCTGGGTTGAGCCGTGAGTTAGTTGAACATCGGCTTCCAATAAAATCTGGACCTTTTAAGTAATCGATGAGGAGATCTACCCGAATATGCATAGTCAGATTAAAGAAGAAATTAACCGATTACTTGATGTAAAATTTATAAGACCTTACAGGTATGCGAAGTGGATATCCAACATCGTGCCGTTGGAAAAAAGAACACCGGTAAGATTAGAGTTTGCATTGATTTCAGAAATTTAAATAGAGTCACTCCTAAAGATGAATATCCTATGCCCATAGCCGATATGTTGATTAATGATGCTTTCGGCTATAGAGTTATTAGTTTTTTTATGGTAATGCGAGATACAACTAAATCTTCATGGTCGAAGAGGATATGTCTAAAACTGCTTTTAGATGTCCTGATTTTGTAAGATTGTTTGAGTGAGTTGTTATGACTTTTAGATTAAAAAATATAGGTGTCATATATCAAAGAGCCATGAACTTTATATTTCATAATTTACTTGGTGTTATCATGGAGATTTATGTAGATGATATGATGATCAAATCGGTCGCTTTAGATTCTCACTTGGCCGATTTGCAACTTGCCTTAGACCAAATGCATCGTTTTGGTTTGAAAATGAATCTGCTCAAATGTGCTTTTGGTGTATCGATCGAAAAGTTTTTAAGCATCATAATTCATGAAAAAGGCATAGAGATAGATTCTAAGAAGATAGAGGCAATTAGGAACGTGTAAGCAGCTACTTGTAAGAGAGAGTTGCAAAGCTTCTTAGAAAAAGTGAGTTACTTAAAGCGATTCATTTCTAACTTGTCGAGAAAGATTAATACATTTACTCCTATTCTTCGGCTAAAGAATGAAGCCGAATTTACTTGGAGGCAAAACAGCAAGTAGCTTTTGAGAATATCAAAGAATACTTGTCTTCGTCACCGACGCTTAGGGCGCCTAAGGGATGAGTCACTTTCCATCTTTACTAGCGACGGAAGATGATATAGTTGGGCTGTTTTGACACAAGAAGTCGAAGGAAAAGAGTATGTGATCACGTATCTGAGCTGATGATTGATTGATGCGGAAACAAGGTATACTCTAATTGAGAAACTACATTTTTCTATATCATGCTTGCACCAAGTTGAGACACTATTTTGTTATCTAAGTACTTGTGTGGTTGCTTGTCAAACCGATGTTATTAAACATATGTTGCATAGGTTGATTTCTAGTGGTAGGCTTGGTAAATGGTTTATGCATTGATTGAATATGATTTGGCTTATGAATAGTTGAAGTCAAATTGTTGATAATTTCACTGTTGAACATCGGATTGATTTAGAACATAATCTAGATGTTGCTTATGTTACTTTTACCCCTTAGAAATTATATTTTGATAGATCGGTTTGTAAAGAGGGTCAAGGTGTTGGTGTGGTTTTAGTATCTCCTCGTGATGCACACTTTGAATTCTTAAACCGATTAGAGTATGATTGCATCAATAACCAAGCGGAATATGAAGCATTGTTGTTCGGTTTAGAGATGTTAGAGTCCATGGGAGTTAAGCATGTAGAGACTTTCGGTGATTCGTTGTTAGTTGTGCAACAAATTTCTAAAAATTTTCAATGCTTAGACAAATCATTAAATGCCATCTTAGATAAGTGACTAGACATTATTAGAAAAATGCATGAATTCAATATACATCATGTGCCTAGGCTAGAAAACAGTGAAGCCAATGAGTTGGCTCAACAAGCATCGGGTTACAATGTTAGTAAAGGTAGATATTCAGTCAATAAAAAACCGATGCTTGAGGTGTTAGAGCTAGACTATTCAGATACTAACACATCAAGCTGTGATGGTGCCGAATCGCTTGATTAGAGATCACTCATAATTTCATATATTCGTAGTCTAACCCAAAGTGTGGATAGAAGAGTTCGACATATAGCTTTCAAATATACTTTGATTGATGGTGACTTATACCGTCGAACGTGAGATGATTTACTGTTGAAATGTTAGGGTGAGGATGAAGCCAAAGTGGCTATGGGAGAAGTTCATGAGGGCATTTGTGGTACGTACCAATCGGCTCCGTAAATGAAATAGTTGCTAAGAAGAACTGGGTTCTATTGGCCAATAATGATTATCGATTGTTATCGTTACTACAAGGGGTGCGAAGGGTACTAAAAGTTTGGTAATATTCAATTAGCACCCGCTGAGGACGGGGATTGGATTTCATAAGGCAAATACATCCTCCGTCTTCAAAGGGACACCGCTTCGTGTTAGTAGCATCGGATTACTTCACCAAATAGACCGAAGCGGTAGCTCTCAAGAACATGACGCACAAAGAAGTAATTGAGTTTCTTATCAAGCATATTATTCATAGATTTGGCATACCACAAACTTTAACTACCGACCAAGGTACTTTCTTTATGTCTGGTCATGTCAAAGAATTTGCCGAATCCTACGAGATTAAGATACTCAATTTATCTTTATATTATGTTCAAACCAATGGTCAGATCGAATCTAGTAACAAAACGTTGATTAAACTCATTAAGAAAAAGATAGAAGACCATCCCAAGAGGTGGCATGAAGTCTTATCGAAAGTTTTGTGGGCTCATCGGATATCTAAATACGAGACAATTAAGGTAACATGTTATAAACTTGTGTATGGACAAGAGGCCATTTTACCCATCGAGATAAATCTAAGAGCTCTAAGATTAGCTAAATAAAATGATTTATTCAACGATGAGTATAGAACTCTAATGCTAGATAATATCGATGAAGTTACCAATAAGCGTTTAAATGCATTGAAAGAAATTGAGAGAGACAAAGCTAGAGTTGCTAGAGCCTACAATAAGAAGGTAAAAGTCAAAACTTTTCAGGTGGGCAAATTGGTTTGAAAAACTATTCTTCCCGTAGGCTCAAGAAACAACAAGTTCGAAAAATAGTCTCCTAGTTGGGAAGGGCTATATCGAATAGTAAAAGTCGTCGCTGAAAATACATACATAGTGAAAAATATGAGTAAAGAGTTATTGCCTAGGGCTCTTAATGGTCGGTACTTGAAAAAGTATTACCTAAGTGTATGGCAAGAAACTTAGAGAAAAAATGGCCGATATAAAAGATATCATCGCCAATAATGGTGCAATGGCCAATGAGTTTAGAAAACCATCGTCCTTAGTGTTTTTGGGTGCTTAGAATGCTTTATGGTGTAGAGACTACACCAAAAAGCAGGGGGTATATGTTAACATCTAAAAATAGCCTCACCGGAGTGTTCGGCACAATACCGGAGTCTTCAATAAGCCCTCTCGAGTTTGGGCACTTCGCTCACCAGAGCGTCCGTCACTGTGCCAGACTGTCCGGTACGCCCTCTTGAGTTTGGGCACTCAGCCATTGGAGTGTTCGGCACATTGCCGGACTATCCGGTAAGCCCTCTCGGGTTTGTTGTTCTGTACACCAGAGTATTCGACACAGCGTTGAAATGTCCGACAGGCCCTCTCGAGTTCCTCAATTTACGCGACGGATCCTTCGGCGTCATACTGGAGACTCCGGTCATCAGAGTGTCTGGCACTTTACCTCGATTTAGAAAAATTTTCAGCAGATCAATTCTAAATTATTTTCTAACTTGAGAGATCTGTTGCCCTGCGAGATAAGACTACCCTACCTCTATAAAACAGAGGCTTATGCCCGATTGAGGGATATCCCAATCAAATAAACCATTTGTCTTTATATTTTACACTTCTTTAACTCTAATCTCCTCACTCGAACTCTGTTTTTGCTGTTCTTCTTTCGTACCGGTGATGACCGAAAGTGATCTGGTTGGCTTGATCAAGCTCGGATCAACCTTAGAACGATCCTCTTTCGACGGAGTCTCTTTCGAGACATGATTTTTTAGATGTTGTCTCAAATTTGACATTGAAGAAGCGTCGATATTTTCACACACAAACGTACGAGCAATGTGTTAGCTCAGACCCAATTTCGATGTCAACACCAGAACACCTAGCGAAGGTGGTAGCCCGACAAAGACTGGTTACGAGTAAATGATAAGGTTACTTTATTCTATGATGGTGATTCATTTTCTACAGGACAATGTTGTTTTTTTTTCTTATGTCGAGTTTCTTGACCAGGTTATGCTGTCTTCGCAGAGAGGTGTAAGTAGGTGCAACTAAGAAAGTGTTTGGTTCCCTTGATTTTCTTTGTAAATAGGTCACAGTGTTATCTAATAACACTGTTATATATTCCCGTTACCATTCCCATTACCGTGCTGCAACCAACCGTCTTCTATGGTTAACCACTAAACCTCTTTAGTTAAAAAAATAAATTAATCTTTTAAAATTCTACTATTTTTTAAAATTAGTTATTTTTTTAACTAAAAAGGTTTATAAGTAAGCGATTAATTTTGACCCCGTAGCAACTGACAGTTCCATGTGTCAGAAGCTCCTGCAGATTTTTGGCGTGGCATCTCACGCGCGTTCACACCTGGAGGGAGTCCAGTATCTAATTCATCCGTACGCATTATACTTTGTTATTGTCGTGCTTTGTTTATTGTTTGGTTCAGCTTAAAATAGACTAAATAATTCTAACTTCAAATTTGCAGGGCCAACAATGTTCCTTTCTTTTGTTTTCATAAATTATAGGGGGCTTCTGCTTTCCTTTCACCAGAATATATACTACTTCCATCTTTTTTATAAGTTCTTTTGAATTTAGCACAAAAATTAAGAAAAATACTTTGAAAATGAGAAGGAGAGTATAATTTGAGACGAAGGGAGCAGTACAAAACAAAAGGCTCCAAAAATAATTATTAAATCTCTTTAGTTAAAAAAATAAATTAAGCTTTTAAAATTCTACTATTTTTTAAAATTAGTTATTTTTTTAACTAAAAAGGTTTATAAGTAAGCGATTAATTTTGACCCCGTAGCAACTGACAGTTCCATGTGTCAGAAGCTCCTGCAGATTTTTGGCGTGGCATCTCACGCGCGTTCACACCTGGAGGGAGTCCAGTATCTAATTCATCCGTACGCATTATACTTTGTTATTGTCGTGCTTTGTTTATTGTTTGGTTCAGCTTAAAATAGACTAAATAATTCTAACTTCAAATTTGCAGGGTCAACACTGTTCCTTTCTTTTGTTTTCATAAATTATAGGGGCTTCTGCTTTCCTTTCACCAGAATATATACTACTTCCATCTTTTTTATAAGTTCTTTTGAATTTAGCACAGAAATTAAGAAAAATACTTTGAAAATGAGAAAGAGAGTATAATTTGAGACAAAGGGAGCAGGTACAAAACAAAAGGCTCGAAAAATAATTATTAAACCTCTTTAGTTAAAAAAATAAATTAAGCTTTTAAAATTCTACTATTTTTTAAAATTAGTTATTTTTTTAACTAAAAAGGTTTATAAGTAAGCGATTAATTTTGACCCCGTAGCAACTGACAGTTCCATGTGTCAGAAGCTCCTGCAGATTTTTGGCGTGGCATCTCACGCGCGTTCACACCTGGAGGGAGTCCAGTATCTAACTCATCCGTACGCATTATACTTTGTTATTGTCGTGCTTTGTTTATTGTTTGGTTCAGTTTAAAATAGACTAAATAATTCTAACTTCAAATTTGCAGGGCCAACACTGTTCCTTTCTTTTGTTTTCATAAATTATAGGGGGCTTCTGCTTTCCTTTCACCAGAATATATACTACTTCCATCTTTTTTATAAGTTCTTTTGAATTTAGCACAGAAATTAAGAAAAATACTTTGAAAATGAGAAGAAGAGTATAATTTGAGACGAAGGGAGCAGTACAAAACAAAAGGCTCCAAAGATAATTATTCTGTCTATTTTTAAATTGTTGGCACGTTAACTTTTAATGTTATTTTTTATATCATTTATTTTTACAAAAATAATTTAAATATCTAAAATTATAAATTATATTTCAAATATGTTGGGTGGTAAAACAAATTATCTCTCCTATTTAAAAAATACTCTCTCCGTTCGCTCTATTCCTTAATTGATGTCGTCGTTAACTTTTAAATTCAACTTTCATTTTATTTAAAAAATTTGTTTGAATATGTAAAATTTTAAGTTATAATTTAAATAATTCTAATAACAAATCAAATTATATCAAAATATATAAATTTATTAAATTTTTTTAATAAAACGAATCATTAAAGTTAAATTTAAAAATTAAATGTGACATCAAACGGAGAGAGGAGCGAGCACGTAAGAGACGTCAGTAGTTCGCGTCACGCTCTATCTCTTCGCCGATCGCACTTCCACCACCGGGCAGATCTCATTCACTCGCGCCGGCCAGCGCTCCGCTACTCGCGCCGGGCAGATCTCATTCACTCGCGCCGGCCAGAGCCCCGGCCCGCAGCCTCTCCTCCGTCCTCAGAGCTCCCCCGTGCTTCGCGATCCTTCCATTGCACTCCCAACTCTCGCGCTCAGGCTCCAGGCGGCGGCGGCGGCGACCAGCCCGCGCTCAGGCTCCAGGTGGCGGCGGCGACCAGCCCGCGCTCAGGCTCCAGGCGGTGGCGGCGGCCGGCGAGGTCTACGCGGAGCCCTGCGCTTGGTGGTGGTGGGCGAGGTCCTGGCGCAAGAACGGTGCGGCCCTTAGGCTCCAGCAGGTGGCGGCGGCCGGCGGGGGACCTGCTCTACGGCGGTAGCCGGCGCGTGCAGAGCCGTGGACCAGCGCCGGCGGCGGACTTAGACCGGTTGGCCAGCGGCCACTCGGCAGGGCTGCAGCCTCCGGCATGTGCTGGTGCCAGTTGGAGATTTGAAGAAAGCTGAAACTGGGCTGCGGAGTACTGCGATTGGTAATTTCGTTAATCGATCTAGCCATTTACCCATACTATCAACGTAAAATTGATAAGCTTTTTCTATGTTACGTTCTACTGCAGATTATGGGAAAGCTTTCATTACATTGTTTGTTAATTTTCTTGCATTGCGATTAATCTTAGAAGTCTGACTGCTTATATCAAACAAGGGACACGGGAGCACACAACGGTTTATATTACAACTGCATAATCAATTAATTTATGTTCTTTACTACCAAAACAGATGACTTGGAATTGTATTCTTTTATCCAAACTTAGTATTGTTGGCAATTCAAAATTTTTATATTGTACTTTAGGTTTTGGAGTTTGAGACTCCTAAGAACCTTCTGAGAAATGACGACAATGCTTTGTCCAGATTGGTCTGTGTTATCGACCTGTTTTTTTGTAATTTGGTTGAACATATTTCGCAGGGGCCAGGTACCATGTACGGTCGACCTGTGTTATTTGGTATATTATGTTTCAGGTAGAACATGTCAAAGCCGAAAGGAACCTTCTTGCAGAAGTTGATAGTGCTTACATAGTCAAGCTCTATTATTCTTTCCAAGACGAGGAGTTCTTATATCTCATCATGGAGTACCTTCCTGGCGGTGATATGATGACTTTGCTTATGTGCAAAGACACACTGACTGAAGATGAAGCCCGGTTTTATATTGCAGAAACCGTGCTTGCCATAGAGTCTATTCACAAACACAACTACATTCATCGGTAGCGTCCAAATTTTCTTTGTTTTCCCCTAAGAAATTAGATTATTCAACATAGAATGATAAATATTTTTTATTATTTTGTCAGGGATATCAAGCATGATAATCTACTGTTGGATCGCAGTGGCCACCTGAAGCTTTCTTACTTTGGTTTGTGTAAACCATTGGACATCTGGAAAAGGTGCCAAACCCTTGGCTAATAACATTAGTTGGTTAGGCAACCCTCCTGCGCCTAGGCGTACACAGCAGGAACAATTGTCACATTCGCAAAAAAAAACCGGCGAATGTTGGTAAGTAGTGTAGCTGAATTTTAATCAACATATCAGTCTCTGAAAAAAACAACAACTCAAATGTCAGCCCCCTTTTGTTTAGATGCCTTAATTCATAGGTTTCTCCGTCTGCACTTTACACAGCAGTTATATTTCGCCTTCATATTTTTTCAATGGATTTTGGGAATCATATTTGACTTTAGTTGGCTGTAAATATTGGTGTTTCCTATGTTTTAACTGTACTTCTGGCATGCAAGCATATTCAACAGTTGGCACACCTGATTATATTGCTCCAGAAGTTATACTGAAGAAAGGATATGGAATGGAGTGTGACTGGTTAGGTTTCTTATTTGTAATCCTCTATTTATTTATCAAACTTCTTAATTTTCATCACCCACTGTGCTTTATTATTTATTGTTTCTTGATATCATCTTTTTTTTTCTTTTCCCAGGTGGTCCCTTTGTGCTATCATGTATGAAATGCTGGTTGGTTATCCTCCATTTTATTCTGAGGATCCAATGTCAACCTGTAGAAAGGTTAGTGTGGTGCCTGAAGGATATATATTTGTGTTTCAGATTTTTTTTATATAAAATCATGGTGCTAAATCATAGCATGGGCAATGGAGCGGATT
>BCLG01002737.1:0-15911 GCA_001602295.1 Zoysia matrella
TTTAAAATATATTCAACTAGGGGTGCACAACAAATCATACACAAAAAGCAGCAATTGCCGCGCAGATTTTCTAGTTATGTTCTACTGATTAATATATGTCATCTTAGAGTTACTTAAAATTTATATACTTATATATTATTTATAAATAATTTATTACTCTTAGATACGAATTAATTCATTAGAAATTCATAATATTGCAATAAATTATAAAATTGGTCCAAAAATTAGTTTATAGCTTTATTAATATTATGAGCAGCTAAATTTGTGATTTATGCCTTCAAGAACCATATTAACAAGATTTAGAAATAGTTTTCCTATTAGGACCAAATAGAATACTATAGAAAAATAATTCCTTTAAGTAAAAATTTAAATACCGATAGCACGTTAAGTTAATAAAACCCTTTCTGCATGAAAGCATTCGCATAACACTCCTTGACATTGTTGGTGAAAACAAAATGAAGACAAAAAATAATAAAATAACTGGCTGGAACCATATATTTCATTAATGACTGTTGATTTACAAAATATAGAATCCCAACACATGACATTGTCTTCTTCTGTTTTCTGCGTCGATGCTTAAGGAGAGATCTGACTAAAGTGATTGCGTAGTCCGCTGATTCTCGGGGCCATGCAGGGCTCACCCGGTTAATTACATCTACAGAGCACATCTGCAGAAAACCTCCAATTAAGCTACGCACAATGGTTGTTTCTTCATGTAAAGTGTTACTCTTCTTTCATATGCAGTACATATAATGCTGAACCCAATTACAACTGTGCTATCAATACTTTTAGTGCGAACGGAATCATTCGATGAAGTGTTTGACTTTCGCCTCGTCGGTGCCTAGTCACATAAATGCATGTCTTCATCTACTTGAACGATGTATGTTGCCTTCGCCTCGTCAGTACCCGGCAATCATGTCCAATCCCGTTGCATAGAACGCACTGATGGAGTGGTGATTTGGTTCACAGTTGTTGATTGGATGATGCTTGATGTGAGAATACGTGATCAGGCTCTCTGAACATATATCCTCGAATATGGGACACGTGTGAGTTGATCCCATGGCCTCTCTGGATTCGGCACAAGATTTGTCTTATACACGTGGCTCGTCCGTATCTCAGACTCCAGAACACGAGCATAGATCATGTCGATTTTCTGAATTCAATATGTAAACCGATCTTTCGGACACGTTCATGCTGATTATGCTGACTCTCCACGGTTTCCACTGTTTTTTGTCACACCAAGCAGACTGTCGATGCTCATACATGTGAGACACCCGTCTTACTCTGTTTTCTGTCACAACAAGCAGACCGCTGATGCACTGTCACAACAGGCAGACTGTCGGTGCTCATGCATGTGAGACACCCGTCTTCATCTGTTCGCTGTCACAATAGGCAGACCGCTGACTCACCGTGACGACAGGCAGATCGCTGATTCACTGTCACAACAGGCAGACCACTGATTCACTGTCACGACAGGCAGACCGCTGATTCACTGTCACAAAAGGCAGACTACCGGTGCTCATGCATGTGAGACATTCGTCTTCATCTGTTTGCTGTCACAACAAGCAGACTCTTGATTCACAACTCGCTCAGATCTAGCTGCAGTTTCTCACCATGGGCCATCGCCGCGGGTAGAACGACTCTGGGCTTCGTCGGATTCATCCTTGTCACAGAAGTTCTCGCGGCGCTCCGGCGGCTGATAGTGCCGTGCATGGATGCGAGGCTTGGCGCGGTGTGGTCTCTCTGATGTGCGAGTTATGTTCCGGCAACGTGTGCTAGCGGCAGCCTGGCGGCGTCTTCTCGGTGTCTGCCTTTCCTCGGCTGGAGGGGTGTTTATATAAGCCAGAGGCCCTGGACGTGTTCTTATCCTCACGCGACCATCGCTAGGAGTTTGTTCCGATCCTTTTGCATGCGGCCAGCTCCATTCAGTTTTGATTTTGTTACGTAACCGGCGGCCGGCTCCATCCACGGTCTGTTGGTTGGCGTGCGGCAACTTAAAACAGAATCCTTTCAATCTTGTGGTAGATAACATTGAAGTTTAATTTGCTTGGACTTTCCCTCACGTGCAGGTATTTTAGTTTTGCATGCGCATGCGGCAACACGCTTCGTTTGTTGAGCATGATTCGACGTGAACACAAAAAAACCAGGAGCCCACGACTTACGTAGACTGCTTCTAGATGTATTCATACGTGGCCATACATGCTTCTATCATCTGTGAAATCCTCATGCAAACGAATTGGCCATCTTCGTCGCACTTCACGCATAGGAAGTTTGTTTTGACTTAGTTACGTAACCAGCGGCCAGCTCAATCCACGCGGTGGCCAGGGATTTGTTTTGACTTCGTCGCCTGCATGTATCCAGCTCAGTTCATCACATAATCCATCTAGCCGAGCAGGTCGTCGAAGTTTGTTTCAAATTTTGTTCTGCACAATACCGGCCAGATTTGTTGGATGGAGATAATTAGTAAAAACAGGGATTAATATTTTATTCCGGCCATTAGCACGTATAATATTTTATCCCGGCCATTAGCACGTATAATGTTTTATTCCGGCTATTTAGCACGTATAATTATTTTATTCTGGCCATTAGCATTTCAACTGTATTTATGCATACACGTTTACGCATGGCTCCAGCATGTATTACATCTGTATATATCGATATATGTTTTATACATGATGATTCTCAATATAAACAATGTTCATATCGGTTTTAATATATATCGTCAACCTTTGCAAAAATAATCATCAAACAGACATATGCATTCATAATCATATCATCGCATGTGAACTTCTCGTCACATGCGATGACGAGTTAAAACATTAGAATACTATTAGGTGCATACCAAATCACACCGCATATCATTTCATACATTTAGGAATCGCCGGAGAAGGTCAGCAGCTTGCTTTGGTTGCCCTGGAGTTGTCCGTCGCTGAGAAGCTTCCTTTTGTTTGCGCTAACTCTCAACAAACCGAAGGTTGGCTCCAGTGCATTAACCCTGTTTTAAATTTATATTTTATCACAATGTATTGTATGGTTAATGTATTGTGCATTAAGTTATAGGAGTTGTTTGAAACCCTTGGATGCATGATAGTGCCACTTACCCTCATTGAGTATATATTGGTATAAGTAACTCGATGTAGAGCTAGGCTATGAGTTCTAATAAACGGTAGAAGTCGAGTGAAGGAAAAACCTCACTCGCGAGCTATAGGTTGTTACCCTGGTTGCTTTATTACCACACTATTAACCTGAGATCAGGCAGGGAATAGGATGGTACGGAAGCATGTTTCCTGTGTGAACTCATGACCGGTGTGTCGTAGCCCTATCTGTATCGGTTAAGGACCGATTCGAGTGTAGCCCTGTTGAGCAAGTTTGAACAGTACCGAATGCATACTAGGGACACGAGACCCAGAAACTGATGTAGCTCAATCCGTAGTGGTTGGACGTCCCCCTACCACTCTTTCAGCGGGGTAGTAGAGAAAAGCCTTGGATCTAACCATAGATGCACCCGACGTGATGATCGCATGGAGGACCATGTGCTTTGGAGCGGTAGGCCTCTGGCCGACACTATGGTATTGCTGTGAAAGGTGGCCACGTGCGGTTTCTGGGAAGCACGTACGTGTCATGTATTTCGAGTCTTTCCTAGCTGGTGTAAATCGATTATAATCACTGCCCCTCACAGTAACGAGTACCGCTTGTTCGCTGTGTCATGTCGTAGTAATAACTGAACTTAATTAATAATATAAATTGTTTGCTTAGTTTATAAGCACTATAGTTTCTAGTGCAAATTAAATTTTCTTTCCATAAACTTAACCTACCGCTAAAAGTTGAAAGTAAAGATCCACTGTTAGCTCCATATTTTATGCAAATGCCCATTCATGTGAGTCAGCCCCTCATGTCTAGAAGTCGGCTGTGGTGGGCCATTTTGACGGGTAAGACTTACTGAGTAATTAGTACTCACAGTTTGTTGTTTCCCTTTTTTTTTGTTGTGGTGTAGTTTCTCTTTCAGGTAGCTGATGTTGCTGTTGCGGCTAAAGTGTGAGAATGTGAGGCTCTTTCGAACTGGTCCTGTGAACTAGTTCCCTCCTCACCGAACTCCGGTCGCGAGGAGTGAAGCATATCTTAGGGCGAGACATGTCTCGGAATAAGGAAACTGTCGTGTGTGTCTGTTTTCGCTCCCACACCATTTTAAAAACTCTGTTTTCAGCTCCTTCCTTATAAGAACTTGAACTTATTGTAAGACTTTAAGCGGTTTTCGTATTTTATAATATCACTTGTGTTGTACTATTTGGGTATTGCTGTTCAATATCACCCGAGTTCGATCCTAGGCGAGCCGTCCAGTATTTTGGGGCGGTTCTGCCACAAACGCGAGTTACGCGTGTACATTTCGCGTGACTTGTGATTTGCGATGAGCGCTGCGCGTGTGTACAGAGCCTCGTATTATTGCACTGAGTTAATGTTTTGCCTTTTTGAGAATTGAATTAATTTCAATTAAAATGGCGACTAAATTTCAGATGTTACTAGAGATTCAAATGAATTTAATACATCAGTTTTTAGTAACGGACGAATTGATTAGCGGTTGTTACTCTGGTAATTGATGGCATTTAATCTCAACAATAATCCTGGTTTATTGCACCTCCTCACCATGTGCCTATAAAAGGAACTTCTCCTCCCATTCTGAGAGACACCAGAACAACTCTTCACTGCTACTGCTGCGCACTTTGCATTCCCATTGCGAGTTTTTGCGCGCATAGAACTTGCGAGAGCAGGCCTTCGAAACTTCGTCCAGCTGCGACACCTGCACGGGTAGGCGGGCGATCAAGTTTTCGGAGAGCGCATCATCTGCGCGACTGCTCGCTCTCGTTCGACTACTTCCTACTACTTCTAGAAGTCCATTCGTGGAACTGCACGGATCCTGATCTTCCTGCTTCGACTGTGATCGACGACTTCAAGCAGCTCAACATGTATACTGTTGGGAACGGTGCCGCTGGCATCTCAGGGTACATCCTGAATTTTCTGTGTTTATTTGTCATGTTCTTTCTATTCTTATACAGATTCAATATGAGCAAGAGCATACATTTTGTCACATTATTACTCATATTTTTCATAAATTTGGAATTAAAATATACCGTAAAATGCCTAAATTTCTAGCAATCCAAAAACTTGAAACCTGTGATAGGCTTACGGTTACTAGTTTTGCTGCTGCACTTAAGCCAAATGTTTTTGACGGAGCAAATTACAAACGGTGGCGTGATAGAATGGTTCTGTTGTTGATTGCTATGAACATTATTCATGTGGCAAAGGGGATGCCTGAAACGTTGACTCCAGAGGAGGAGCAATTTTTCATGGCAGCCAATAACCTTTTTTGAGGTGCCATGATTAGTGTTCTTGCAGAAAACTTAGTTGATTTCTATCTCACCGTGACGTCTGGCAAGGAATTATGGGATGCGCTTGAGGCCAAATACGTTGTTTCTGATGCTGGGAGTGAACTGTATGTCATAGAGCAGTTCTTTGACTATAAATGGTCGATGATCGTTCTATAGTGGAACAGACCCATGAAATTCAGTCACTGGCCAAAGAACTCGAAGGTTTCAAGTGTGAGTTTCCTGACAAGTTTGTGGCCGAAGGCATTATTGCTAAGCTGCCACCTACTTGGACGGATTTTGCCACTTCTCTAAAACATAAGAGACAGCAGTTCAGCGTCGCTGATCTTATTGGCTCTTTGGATGTTGAGGAGAAAGCGAGGGCAAAAGACACTCACGAAAAAGGAGTTGTTGGGACTTCTAATGCTAATGTGGTGCAGAAGAACAACTCGAATAAGTCCCAGAATAAGAAGAAGAAGAACAAGCAAGAAAATCCTGCAAAGACTAAGCAAACTACCACTTTTAAGAAGAAGAAGAACAAGGGAAATTGCTTTGTTTGCGGTGAATCTGGCCACTTTGCAAGTGAATGTGAGAACTACAAGTGGAAGGGCAATAAGAAATCAGCAAATATGGTTGTTAGCGAAACTGCAGGAACATTGAGGTACGGTAATATTTTACCTACAGTTCTTTCAGTTTGTCATTCACCCGAGTGGTGGATTGATACGAGTGCTAATATTCATGTGTGTGCTGATCTATCCTTATTTTCATCTTATCAGGTTGAAGGGACGGGCTCCTTGCTTATGGGAAACGGTACACATGCGCATGTTCTTAGTGTTGGTACGATCAATCTGAAATTTACTTTGGAAAAGACCGTGAGCTTGAAGAACGTGCTGCATGTCCCAACCATCAAAAAGAATTTAGTCAGCGGCTCTCTACTATGTAGAGATGGTTTTAAATTAGTTTTTGAATCCCATAAATGTGTACTGTCTAAGTATGAGACTTTTATTAGTAAAGGTTATGAAAGCGGAGGCTTGTTCCTCTTTTCTTTGTTAGAAGAGTGTAATAACGTTGTGAACAATGTGGTGAATTTTGATGAGTCAAATATTTGGCATTCTCGGTTTTGTCATATTAATTTTGGTTGTATGGCGCGACTAGCAAATTTGAGTTTAATTCCAAAATTTACCTTAGTCAAAAGTTCTAGGTGTCATGTTTGTGTGGAAACAAAACAACATCGCAAACCTCACAAGGTTGCAGAGGCGAGAGATTTGGCACCACTGGAACTAAATCATTCTGATTTGTGTGAAATGAATGGAGAATTGACTAGAGGGGCTAAAAAGTATTTCCTGACCCTTATAGATGATTGTACTAGATTCTGCTACATATATTTGTTAAAGTCAAAAGATGAGGCACTACATTACTTTAAGATCTATAAAGCTGAATTAGAAAACCAATTTGAGAGAAAGATCAAACATGTAAGGTCTGATTGTGATGAAGAATACTTTTCAAATTTGTTCACTTTATTCTGTGAGAAACATGAAATAATTCATGAGAGGATGCCTCTCTATTCACCTCAATCAAATGGGGTAGCCGAAAGAAAGAACCGTACTCTAACTGATTTGGTTAACGCCATGTTAGATATATCAGGACTTTCTAAGGAATGGTGGGGTGAGGCTATATTGACATCATGTCATGTCCTGAATCATGTTCCTATAAAGAATAAAGAGATCACACCATTCCAGAAATGGGAAAAAAGATTAAATCTCTCATACTTACGTACTTGGAGTTGTTTGGTAAAAGTGAATATGCCAATCAATAAGAAACGCAAGCTCGGACCTAAAGCTGTTGATTGTGTTTTTATTGGTTATGCTTTTCGCAGCATTGGTTATATATTTTTAATTATAAAATTTGGAGTGCCTCATATGCATGTTGGTACAATTATGGAGTCCATAGATGCTACATTTTTTGAAAATATTTTTCCTATGCGTGAGGATTATTGTAGCTCTAGTCAAAAATTGGTTGTGAATGATGAACCTACTGATATGATAGAACACAATGAACACACACTTGTGGAAAATCTAGAGCCGGATGACAATGAAACTCCTAAAAGGAGCAAGAGACAAAGGACTGCGAAGTCCTTTGGTGATGATTTCATTGTGTATCTCGTGGATGATACTCCCAAAACCATTGAAGAGGCATATTCATCTCCTGATGCTGACTATTAGAAGGAAGCAATCAGGAGTGAGATGAATTCTATTATGTCTAATAGAACTTGGGAGCTTTGTGAGTAGGCCCTATGGGTGCAAACCCATTGGGTGTAAGTGGGTGTTCAAGAAAAAGCTTAGGCCTGATGGTACGATTGAAAAGTACAAGGCGAGACTTGTAGCTAAAGGCTATACTCAAAAAGAAGGAGAAGATTTCTTTGACACTTACTCACCTGTTGTTCGATTGACCACTATTCGAGTGCTACTTTCTTTGGCAACCTCTTATGGTCTTATCGTTCATCAGATGGACGTTAAGACAACTTTCCTAAATGGAGAGTTGGAGGAGATCTATATGGATCAGCCAGATGGGTTTGTAGTAGAAGGTCAAGAAGAATTGGTGTGTAAGTTGTTAAAATTTTTGTGTGGCCTCAAGCAAGCACCTAAGTAATGGCATGAGAAGTTTGATAAAACTCTTACATCTGTTGGTTTTGTTGTGAATGAAGCTGACGAGTGTTTGGTGGGGGAGGAGTAATATTGTGCTTGTATGTTGATGACATACTGATATTTGGGACAAGCCTTAATGTGATTAAGGAAGTCAAAGAGTTTTTATCTCAAAAATTTGAGATGACAGATTTGGGGCAGGCTGATGTTATCTTTAATATAAAACTAGTAAGAGAAGGTGATGGTGGGGTTACACTTCTGCAATCTCATTATGTGGAAAAGGTTTTAAGTCGCTTCAGTTATAGTGACTGCAAACCTGCTCCTACACCTTATGATGCTAGTAAGATTTTAAAGAAAAACAAAAGGATAATGAGAGATCAGTTGAGATACTCTCAAATTATTGGTTCACTCTTGTATTTAGCTAGCGCTACGAGGCCTGACATCTCATTTGCTGTGAGCAAACTGAGTAGGTTTGTTTCAAACCCAGGAGATGATCATTGGCATGCTCTTGAGAGTAATGCGTTAGCTAAGAGGTACTGTGAACTATTGCATTCATTATACTGGGAACCCAAGGGTTCTAGAGGGTTATAGCGATTCAAATTGGATTTTTGATGCTGATGAGTTAAAAGCCACGAGCGGATATGTGTTCACGCTTGGAGGTGGTGCTGTTTCTTGGAAGTCTTGCAAGCAGACCATCTTAACGAGGTCAACTATGGAAGCGAGACTCACAATATTAGATACTGCCACTGTTGAGGCTAAATGGTTTCGTGAACTCCTAATGGATTTGCCGATGCTTGAAAAACCGGTGCCGACTATCCTAATGAACTGTGATAATCAAACAATGATTGTCAAAGTGAACAGTTCAAAGGATAACATGAAGTCATCTAGGCATGTAAAGAGGCGGTTAAAATCTGTCAAAAAATTGAGGAACTCCGAAGTTATAGCCTTGGATTATATCCAAACGACCAAAAATCTAGCAGATCAATTCACAAAGGGTCTTTCACAAAATGTGACAGACTATGCATCCAAGGAATTGGGCTTGAGACCCATCACGTGAGTCTATGTCATGGTGGTAACCTGTCCTGTGTGATCGGAGATCCTGTGAATCAGGATAGTGAGACAAGTCATGGCTGACTGAGAGAAGAGAACCTTTGAATAAGGCTCATTCCTGTGAAAATGCATTTCTCTTCAAATTGTATGGCAGGTTGGCTTTTGCCTCAATGTGATTCGTGTGGCTTAATTAAGCAGAGATATTGTCCTACAAGACATCTTATAAGAATCATACCTATATGAGTTCGACTGCTGGTCACAGTCTATGAGATTTGGGTAATCTCTAGATACTCATGAAAGGCCTAGAGTATGACTTATACGCTCCGAACCGTGGGGATGCTTTTAGCAGCCTAGTACCAGAAATGAGTTTTGGTAAAACTTGTTTGCATAAGATTGACAATTAAAGGCATAGTCCATTGATCAGTTGTAAACAAAGTGTAGCCATTGCTCTAGGTGGATGTTCAACTTAACAGTCTCCACCAAAATATTGGTATATCAAAATAGTAGTGAAATTGTGAGCATTTCTCGTGTGCCTCGAAATTGGTGGGGATTGTTGGAATATTTGAGCTTGGCCCATTGATTTCACAATTTAATTTCAAGGCCCACTTTGAATGCTATGGAATATTTGGGCTTGGCCCATTGATTCCACAATTTAATTTTAAGGCACACTTTGAATGCTAGGGGGACTAAATCTTTAGTCTCACATAGATAATTGAGGAGGACTTCTATCAACTTAAATATGTAGACTAGTGTTCATTGGTTGAGAAGTTGGAAAGAAAGGAAAAGGAGCTGCCACACGAGCCGAGCTGAGCCGTGCCGTGCCGTGCGTGGCACATACGCATGTTTTCGCTTGTAGATTTCACATGATTTGTGACTTGCGATGAGCCCGTGCGTTCGTGTACAAAGCCTCGTATTATTGCGTTGAGTTAATGTTTTGCCGTTTCTGAGAATTGAATTAATTTTAATTAAAATAGCAATAAATTTCAGATGTTACTAGAGATTCAAATCAAATTAATTCGTCAGTTTTTAGTAACAGACGAATTAATTAGCAGCTGTTACTCTGGTAATTAATGACATTTAATCTCAGCAATAATTCTGGTTCATTGCATCTCCTCTCCATGCGCCTATAAAAGAAACTTCTCCCACTCTGAGAGACACCAGAACAACTCTTCACTGCTACTGCTGCGCGCTTTGCATTCCCATCGCGAGTTTCTGCGCGCGCAGAACTTGCGAGACCAGGCCTCCGAAACTTCGTCCACCTGCGACACCTACAGATAGGCGGGCGATCAAGTTTTTGGGGAGCACATCGTGTGCACGACTGCTCGCTCCCATTTGACTACTTCCTACAACATCCAGAAGTCTGTTCGTGGGACTACACGGCTCCTGTTCTTCCTGCTTCGACTGTGATCGACGACTTCAAGCAGCTCAACATGTCAACTGTTGGAAACGGTGCCGCTGGCACCTCAAGGTACATCTTGAATTTTCTATGTTTATTTGTTACGTTCTTTCTGTTTTTATACAGATTCAAATGAGCATGAGCACACCTTTTGTCACATTATTACTCATATTTTTTTTATAAATTTGGAATTAAAATATACCATAAAATGCCTAAATTTCTAAGATGTTCTTCGAGACATTTTCAAGTGGAATGGTTTTCCCCACTTGGTGGATGATTTCTTGGCTGATCATTATACTCACAAGGTTACATCTTCAAAAATGGTCGAGTTGGCTTTTTTTGCAGGTCTGTTTTGGGCAATGTGGCACATCCGCAACAAGATGATAGAACGACGCTTCCCTGGTCCTTCTGATGGTCTCTTCTATGGTCTATCCTTTGTACAGAAATGGATTGTGCTGGTGAAGGACGCCGACAAGGGTCTCCTACAAGACTTGCTGCAGAAAGTATCTGAGGCGCTAAGAAACCTGCCCCAAAGTTTATTCATCTCGGATGTGGGTGAAATATGATTATCAGTGCTGATTCTTCAGTCGAAGCTGTGATGGATTGTGTCAGGATGTCTGTTTCTATCCTAGTGAAGTTGATAGTCTTTCGAACTGTTGCCTGTGGGAGATGCATCCAGTAGCCATGTGCTTAGTTCTGTAAAAGGTTTGTATAATGCTGTTTTGAGCTTGGGTAGTTTGGCAGTCCGTCAGAGGCTAGGGAAGCTTGGTTGATGGCTGCTAGTTTGCTTTTGCTTTTGCTGATCAGCTTAAAACTGGTAACCCCAGTGCTGTAAGACTCTATGTTGGCTTTCTAAAAAAGCCGGAGAATGAATCTCCGTTTTCAAAAAAAAAAAATCTGGAAGGAATAACTAGCATCTCAATCGAAAATGCAGTTTTAGGTGCTACTTATATATGACCATACAAGTTTTCTGGATTCCCAGTCCGTGACAGTGACAAATAAAGATGTGGAAGAATGAGTTAAGAGAAATTGAAGTTAATAATACTTATTTGATTGTGCCTATATATATAGACGATTATGATGATTCTCATTTGTTTTCAATTGTCTACTATGGATAATGCCAATCTTCTAGATTTCTTAATCTTTGGGCATCCTTTGCATTGCAGGAATTTCATAAGAATTATATATGAATTACAGGAACGAGTTAAATTTCATAGAATAATATAGGATTTGAAAATAAAAAAATCAATGCTACTGTGTATGCCGAGGACAACATGGACGGTGCAACAGAATTATGCTGATGATTTGGAACTTGCTTGCAATAATTCATTCTGTTAAAGATATTAATTACAAACCCTATCTTGCTTCCTTTCTTCCTCCTCGCTGCTAGCTTCTTCCCGTTACTCTATTCCTTCCCTCTTTGGTTCTGATGGCAGAGATATCTTTTGGTCCAAGTGTACCCTTTGTTAATTCCAAGCTTGGCAGCTTGGGAATGCTTTGAGCCTGCTTGTCTGTCTAGCTTTATGTCGATCGAGTACTCTGCATAGGTAAAAACTGTCAACAAAGAGCATGTAGTTAGCTATAGATAATCTACCAGGATAGGTAAATGAGTTTTGTTATAGTGTTTGGAGTTAATAATAACTATTCATTTGATTAGATTTGACGGTTAAAACCAATGAGTTACCTACTAAAAGTTAATTTAATTTGTAAACCGATAAAAAAAATAGTAGACCAGGTACTAATTTTTAATATCAATGATTGAGATAAATTGAGCGAAGGAGGTACCTCCGGGTCGCAAGGACCGTAACAAACCTCTAGGTAAAAATTGTCGGCAAAAGTTTATGTGACTGCTTTTAGCGGTACTATTTCCTAAGTATCGGGGAAAACCTTTACCGATGACTATTCAGTTGGTTAAGGTGTAGGAAGTGTTGGCAAAAGTAGGAAATGATGTAGTGGTTTAATCATTACTTTATCTGTACACAAGACAAGAATAAAATGAAATATAAAGAGAAAAGGATATCGTTAAGATGCCTTCAATGCGTGTGCAGGTGACGATGTAGAACCACATCATATCTTTATGTACTGAAAAGAGTTCAAAAGAGAACCTCAAATTACATTACCAATGGAAACAGAAATGAAGCCAACAGGCAAATATTTCTATGTGTGATCGAAGGTCAGTTTAGCTACAAAGAATTTCGTTTTATTTGAGGCTAAGGTTTACTAATTGGAGGCTAAGGTCAGCTTAGCCACCAAGTTCAGTCCCATAACCTAACCCGCGTAGATAGTAGTAACTGGTACCCGCAGGGTTCGCAATAGGAAGATTTACATGGCACAAGAATAATTAAGGACCCATAATAGTCTAAACCATTCATATAGATTCATATAGAACTAATAGAGTATTACATCTATAAAATGACAAAAATTCACGTCATTTAACCACAAACCACGCATACATGTCGGATTTGTTCTAGGATTTTTCTCTGATTAACATGGAGGCCTTAAAAAGACCCTCCACGATTAGTGAGATAAAATGCATTTTAATTTATTTGTTAACAAACCAAACTTCATTTGTAAGGACACAGTTCAAAAAATGAATAGTGTTTAGTAAATATACTCATCTTTTAATGTTTTCTCCAATAGTCATTTGAAAAATAATTATGAAAAATAATTACCGAATGACCCTAATTATGTTTTCATAAAATAGCAATCACACAAGTAATAAATAAAAAATTGTAGAGCTACACTCCAGCAAATCACATCAAGAATGTCTATTGCCCAGCACACTGAGTTTTTTACTTCAATTTTTGGTTGTTACCCATAATGGCCTAGCTAGCAGCGCCCTAGCTTTCCTCCCTTTCTTCCTCCTCCTGCTAGCATCTCTCCCTTTACTCTGTTCCTTCCCTCTTTGGTTCTGATGGCAGAGCTATCTTTTGGTCCAAGTCTACGCTTTATTAATTGCATGCTTGACAGCTTGGGCATGCTTTGAGATTCTGTCTGCCTAGCTTTATGTCGATAGATTATTATATATTTGCGAGTCATGCTTAGTTGTTTGGCGCAAGAACCTCTTTCATCCCCTTTTGTACGTAAAAACTAGAATCTGTTTGGAGAAAACAACGCCTCATCCTCCTCTGGCTCTCGCTCACAGCCGGTAAGGGTTTTACTATCCTTCCACTTCCTTGATCAAATGTGTATATGATTCATTATTGCCTAATTTTTAATCTTATGTTCTAGTCTTTTTAAATAGCTGATTCGCCTCTATACATGAGTTGCAACTGAATAGAGGAGGTGTTTAGTTTAGCAGTTTGTAACGTATTAACATTACAACGTAATACGATTATGTTAAAAGATGTTTCTTTCAACTTACTTCGTAAATGAGTGCAGAGTAATCAGATTCCAACCAATTCAACCTCGAGACACGTCCACCCTCGCCGCAATCACATCCATTACCGACCGTAATCAACTCTCGATCTCGTCTGAGTCGTCTCTAACTCTCTTCCCAATCTCCACTCGCCTGTCCGCCTCCGGCTCAGCGCACCATCCCTGCTCCCCACATCGGCCTTCTTCGCCTCCGCGCGTGACGGCCGGGCTCCAGCTTCCATGACGGTGACAGCCACCACCTCCTCCGTGCCCATGCCGCAGCGAGCTTGCAGCGCAGCGACTTCTTGTTCGCGCGGCCAGGGGAGGGCGACTTCCATGGCCATGGGAGGTCGTGGGAGCATGGCCGCAGGAGGTTGATTTCCGTGGTTGCGGGAGGGCGCGGCCACTATGGATGCAGCGCCGCATCCACCAGTGCGCGCGGCGCAGCCATCATCAATCCCCTCCCTGCATCCGCTCACGTACTCTGTAGAAGATGCGCTGATATTTTTCACCAAACCAAAGTGCCTGCCGGACTCGTCGTTCACCACCGGCCGGACGCCGGATCGTCAGCACAGCAAGGTGACTGAAAATGGTCAAAGTGGCGCGGTGGCCCAGGCACCAGGACTGTGGTGGAGTCTGAGGAGATGCGCAACCAAAGCTTGGCTCCACGGGCTTGCTCCTGGTCTTCTGCTTGTGCTTGCATTTCTTCTGCTTCGTGCTCCTGGTCTCTCTCTCTCTCTCCGGTCTTCTGCTTCGTTCTTGCACTTCTTTTGCCTCGTTCTCCTGGTCTCTCTATTTGTGCCTTTTGATTCCATTACCAGTGGGATACAAACAAAGTCAGATTTCTGTTACTTTGATTGTAATTACACTGTAGTTTGTTACCATTTATGATTGTGTTACAACTTTCAAATCAAACACTACCATAGTTCTATGATCAGTAACAAGCCTATGACTCTGATCGATTTAAGTTACACCAGTTTGCTTTATATATTTTTAGAAAACGGAAATGTTGTTCGGCCTCTACGGTTCCTTACACGGCCAACTGGTTCTGTAACTTTAGAAATGGATTGAAGATTTGCGATGTCTAACTTTAGAAAGTGAGTGTAGTAGTGCAGTGTTCATGCGTTGAAGTTTTTCGTGCTTACTCTAGGGCCGATGAACATTTGAAATGAGGATATATTTAAATGGTACACCAGTGCTTCACATTGGCAGTTTGGCACCGGTTCGGCATGCCACATCATTTACAGTAGTCAGGAATTGAAGGGGTATATAATATATATGGACCTCAATTGTACCTTTTGACGTAAATGGCGACGAATAAACGATGAAATAGACTCGATCAATCACAGCGAAGACACAAGATTTTAACGTGAAAAACCCCTCCAATGCGAAGGGGAAAAACCACGGGCGCCAGCCAGCAAAGATCTCCTCACTATTCTCAAGAGTTTGTTACAACGCCTTATGACGGTTACAAGATCGTGATCAAGGTGAAACCCTAATACGGGTATATGTACCGGACCGCGGGGGGCAAGCCCCCCCCCCCCCCCCGCACCCTCCCAAGCGTCCTCGGGGCCGCACCACAATGGGCCACTTCTGCCTCCGCTTCGCTCCGGCCCTAGCCTCCGGCGACGGCCCTCCGCTTCGCTCTGTCAGAAGTCGGCCAATATAATGTGCAACTGAATTTGGAACATATTCAACACCTTTATGTCGCACCATTGTCACATCCAAAAATTCAAAGCCTAGAAAATGAGAATTTTTTTCTTTAAAAAAATATTCTTTTCCTTTATTGGGTGAACCTAGCTTTTCTGGACTCTTTTTAAAAAAATTTAAAAAAGAAACTAAACTAGAACAACATAGCAAAAAGGAAAATTCCAAAATTTAAAAATTGAATTTGCCAAGTGTTTGATTTTTCTTGTTTTCCTGCTTTTGATCTTTTTGGAGTTATTTGCTTGTTTGTGGAGTTTGGAAATTCCTAATCTTTAGAAAATAGGAAAAAGTTTAACTCTCCCGCATGGGCCGCAGCCTCCTCACTGGGCCGGCCGGCCTGCTAACCCCCCCCCCCCCCCCCCCCCCCCCCCCCCCCCCCCCCCCCCCCCCCCCCCCCCC
>BCLG01002737.1:15916-65573 GCA_001602295.1 Zoysia matrella
CCCCCCCCCCCCCCCCCCCCCCCCCCCCCCCCCCCCCCCCCCCCCCCCCCCCCCCCCCCCCCCCCCCCCCCCCCCCCCCCCCCCCCCCCCCCCCCCCCCCCCCCCCCCCCCCCCCCCCCCCCCCCCCCCCCCCCCCCCCCCCGCTGCCCATCGCATGCGCCCATCGAGCAGAGCTCGGGCGCCACCTGGCCGACGCCGCGCCGACCGAACCTTGGACGCTGTCCAACGGCCCGCGAACATCACCGTCACCTCGCGGCTCCGTCGCCTCTCAAGGCCAGCCACGCGCCCACCATTCCCTGCCGGCGGTTTGAGCAAAACCGCACGGCCACGCGACGCCATCGCACCGGTGGAAGTAATTCCTCACAAGCTTCACTGCGCACGTCAACGGCCGTCAAAGCGAATCCAAATCTGCCGCACTGTCAAATCGCGAGTAATGGCGAGCTCATCACCATGCTGCGCCGGTCGGAACTTAGGGCGCCGTAGCGCCACGCTGGCTGCACCTCGAGCACCGGCGTGCCTCGACGCTCCCCTGACGCACCACAATGCATGCAAGCTGGCCACCGCTCGCCCCAGCTGGCGGATTTCACCTTCAATGCACAATCTCGCCGTAGCCGCGCCGGTCGGAGCCCCACTTCGCTGAGCTGACTATAGAAGGGGGTTTCCCCGTCGCCCGTGCGCGCCCTTCACGCTGCCGCCGAGCTTCACAGGTCTCCCCATCTTGCGCCCGCTGAAATAAGCTCTAATTTCAGTTTTCCCCTCTGTTGTCTTCCTCACGGCCGGCCGCCGCGCCCCACCAGTGCCAGCCCAAATCGGGCGGCCATTACCCACTGGCCGCCACCCTAGAGCACCCCCAGCCTGCTAGGAAGCTCATCAAGCTTAGGAGGTAGTAGCCGAGCCGCCGTCGGGCCACGGTGCCAACCCCCGAGGCACCACCATTGGCCCGAGCGAGGCCTCGAGCACGCTCCCCGCACCCTTAGGGTGCTCTCATGCACAAGGAAGAGGCCGCCTAAGCAGACATGGCTTCTCTCCATGAAGCTCCACCGCCACGCGCCCCCGGCACCACACTGCTGCCATTTCGACTCACCACTGGTGATGGCGAGCTCACTCACGACACCACGAGCACCCGAGGCGTCACTCTCTCATGGCCCTTGGCCCAGCCATCTGGGGCCTTTGCAAGGCATCGCCATCACCACTTCACCGGCTCGCACGCAGGGAGAAAGACGCGGCCCTGGTCCCTAACCAACGGGCCGCACAATCCCATCGCAGGTCACACACATACCCACACATAGGCACACTGGAGGCACACGCACGGGCAGTCCTAGCCCGGCCGATCGAAGCCCGAACAAGGGGCGACGCCCTTTTGGCCGTGCCGCGCGCACTGGACATAGCGCACCCAGTGCGCGTCCAGCGCACAGCCGCCACCACCGCCGTTCCGGCTCACTGCTGGCCACGGCGAGCACCCCACTGCCACTACCACTCCTGGCACACCCGAGGCCTCCCTCACACACACCCACGTCCCTTTTGCCACACCTCACACGTGCGCGCGTAGGTCAAAGCGCCCAGACCGCGCCAGAGCGCGCTTAGGCCCGCACACGTGCGCTCACGTTCATGCCAAGAATTCACACTCGGTCCTATGTCCTCGGACATGGACACAGCCATGTGTCCATTTTGGGCACGGCCACGAAACCGTGTCCACAATCACAGACACGGATACGGACACGGCCACGGTTCACGTGTCCACAAACACGGTCACGATTCCATGTGTCCACGGACACGGCCACAGTCCACGTATCCACGGACACGGTCACGATCCATGTGTCCACGGACACGGCCACAATCCAAGTATCCACGGACACGGCCACGATCCACGTGTCCACATTTTCACAGACACGTCACAGCTAACGTGTCCACGAACACGGTCACGAACCACGTGCCCACGGACACGTCACAGCTTACGTATCCACGTGTCCACGGACACGGTCACGAACCACGTGTCCACGAACACGACCACAGATCACGTGTCCACAAATCCACGAACCTGTCACGGTCACGAACCACGTGTCCACGAATCTCAAACCTGTCACAGGTCACGAACCACGTGTCTACGAACACTGTCACAGCCCACGTGTCTATGGACACGTCATAGATCTCTGTGTCCATGGAGAAATCCCCGATTCTGGACACCCGTTTGTCCAGAGGCCGTGGACACAGGCCGAACCCCGTGTCCACGGGATTTCTCCCAAGAGGCCGTGGACACATGCCAAACCTTGTGTCCACGCAACTTTTCGCAGCCTTATCACAGTCGCCTTGTCGGTAACTTTGCCGCCACATCCTAGCTCCGATCATCACAACCAATATATCGTTGGAATCCTTATCACGAGCACTACCATTCCAGACTATTCAAACTCCATGTTTTTGTTTGGTTTCTGTTTTATTTATAGATTTTTGTAGCATTTCTTCTACTAGGCTTATAGTTGCTTGTTGTTTGTAGCCGAAGAAGAGCCCGAAGAAGAAGGAGAGCCCGAGAAGCCTGAGTACAAGGAAGAACTCGAGGATGCCGCAGAAGGCAAGTCGTAACACCCCCTGGAACCACATTGAACCCATGTTTTACTGCTGCACCTATAGAGCTTAATGCTTGCTTATTTTATAAACTGTGTTAAAACGTTGTGTAGCTTAATACCTACTTGATTCTAAGTATTTATATTAATATCAGTTACTTGCTGTAGTTAATATAGTTTACCACCTTGTTAGCTGTTGGCTCCGCACCCTTGTTAAACATAGGTCTCTCATCTTTAAACACTTTTAAAGAACGGAGCGTTGCCTTGTTTAGTAGAATGCTCAGGACTCCAATTGCAATGTCTCGCACCGCTACACCATACACCATTTGCTTACAAAATGCATTAAACTATGTTTGGTGGTGTGTGTAAATAAAATAGGATGGGGTTAATGCAACTAGTGCTAGGTGAAGATGGGTGATTCTGGTCGTGGGGTGGGGCTCACAAGAGGTGATGGTGATACATGTATAGTCTTCGGTGCGGTCCACCTGCCGTGGACGAGTCTGCCACCCCTGCCATATAAGGACCGATTCGTTAGCGCTCGACTTAGCAATTTCGTGCAACCACAGAACCTATACATATTGGGTAGTACTTATCCCCACTAGTTAAGTATTCTATATCGAGCCATTAGGAGGTCTGTAGGACACAAGGGGACAGGAGAAGGGCGTGAGATAACTCATTACTTGACTCTCGACTATGTAATTGCCCGCGTCATGGGACCGTAAGCTCACGGATATAGCCCTGGTTTGGTAATACCTTGCATAGTAGGGGACCAGGAAAAGAAGTGCCTGCAGTAAATCTTCACGATCTGGCTCCGGGAATGTATTGTCGCGTCATCGAGAGGATAATACCCCGACGGATAGCCCCTATGTACATCTTGGGTGGAATCTGTGAAAACTTATGTAGTCGTAAGGTAAACATTATGCAACTCTATTGATCAGGAGTAGTATAACCTGTGGGTACAGTGTCCAACTTCTGCAGAGTGTAAAATCCTTCCGGATAGGCCGTTGTCATGGTATTGGCATGCTATTTGTTCGGGTACCCTATGATTAGTTTTTCTATATTGTCCTTGACGAGTGAGTGGGTGTAGGTGCCCCTGTTTTGGAAAGTGTTCAGCTGTGTGCAGAGGGCCTGCATGAGTGCGTGCTAGTGCCCGACTAAAACTTGGGAACTGATGGAAGGGGTGAAAGCCTTCCTCAGGTCCACCCTACTAAAAGAAAATGGAAATCGTTTTCCATCTTGTTTAATGACCTTTCCTTTAGGAAGCCCGCTTAAAAATTTGCTTTCCGCAAAAACTTAAACCAAAAGCCTCTCCTTACTTTTCCTTGCACAAACCTCAACCTCCATACTGTTAGGGCTTGCTGAGTACGTTTGTACTCACCCCGTCCCTTGCTGCTGTTTGTTCAGAGGATGAAGACGATGAGGATGATGCTGACTACGAAGATTAGAAGTCTCGCCCTTCGCTCGAGTGTTGCCTGTGGTGTGCTAGTAGTTTTTGAGTAGGTGTGGTGTTTGAATAAGAGTCGCTGCGCCGACTTGATGAATGTAATATAAGTATGTTTGATAGTCCGTTCCAAAGTATTGTAGTACGTTAAACCCGTATGTGTAATAATATCACTTTGTTCTTGATGTGCGTACCAACTACCAGTCCAGAGATTGGTATAGGAAGCACAAGGACTCTCCTTCCTGCAAGGGGGTCTCACAGAGTGGTATCAAAGCCATACTTGACCGTGTTTTCCTCGCGAAACTACGCTCTAGTGGGCCTCATGGCCACACACGCTTATTTTGCTTACGTAACTTTTATATTATGCTATTTACTTATCTACTTTGGTTTACTGACCCTTTTGTTTACCGTCTCTTTGCAGATGGCCTCTGGAGGGTGGACTCTCCTTGGACCCGAGGCAAGCAGGGTCGACGGGTTTCCCGTGATCCTCGCCCGTACGCTCTCTTGGTTCAGGTACACTGTACCCGTGTCGTACAGCTGGAGGAGCCTGGAGTCCAGCGAGTACACCCTATTCGAGGTGGAGACCCACCACGTGGCGTACCCGCTGCCGACGTGGATGATGCTAACCACCGGCCCATCGTACAACTCCGCCCTACTCCACGTGTGCACGGTGAACCTCGACTTCACCAGAGCCACACCGGTGTGCTACTTTCCGATGCTCGTCAACGACGACCCGACGTGGGTGCATCGTTTGGGCACACTTGGAGGCCCCACCAGGACAGTGGAGGACCCCACGCATGTGGAGACGGCGCAGTACGTGATAGCGCAGCATCGTGTCTGCGAGGAGCTCCGAGGTCAGTGGATAGCGCAGTCCCTCCGCGCTTTCACTGCCGAGGGACAGTCCACAGCCTTGCAGGTGCAGCTCGAGACGGCCCACTCTCAGCGGGACGCGGTCCACATGCTGCTAGACGCTGCACTGGCGCAGCGTGACGAGGCTCAGGGGCAGCATGACACGCTCCAGCTGAAGCTCGGTGACGCGCAGGGACAACGCGACATGGCACTGTTCTAGCTCGCCACAACTCGTGCCGCCCTCGACACAGCCAGGGCGAGTGAGGAGGGCCTAAAGAAGGCCCTCTCCGACCAGCACGCAGCACACCAGCAGGAGTTGGAGACGCTGCGACGCCAGTTGCAGTCCCCGTACCCTCCTACTCGCCGCACGGCGAGGAAGAGTGTGCCTAGGATTGCTGCGTCACTGAGGAGGAGGCTCCGTGACTCTCCTGCATCGGAGGAGAGTACTCCTGCCCAGCAGGGAGCTCGCACTAAGACCACACCCCACAAGCGTGCTCTAGTGCGCCTCTCCGACGGGAGGCCGGCACTACCACCCCACGCCCCGGTGCTGTACCAGCACACTCGCGACGCCATCTACACGCGAGTGGCACAGCTACCACGCCTCCAGGATGGCGTTGGTGGCAGCCGTGGAGAGTACCTCTCTCGCGCCCTCAGCTCAGGCGACAGCACCCCCCCACGACGACACCGACGAGCCCATGGAGGAGGAGGCCGTGCTCGACTCCAGCGTGGAGATTGTCGAGACTACCCCAGGCCGCACGCAGGCTTCCCACGGTGCTAGCACCACGGCCGTGGAGGCCAAGCCTGAAGTCAACGCAGGACTGCAGCAGCCCCGCGACGACGATCAGTATGACGACTTCGCTGCTGAATGCCGGCCTAGGAGGGATGCCGGCAAGGGAGTTCGAGCAGCCATAGCTACTAGCGGATAGGTACTCTTTTGTACCTATTAGTGTGGCAGGGGGAGACCTACCGTTGTAGCAGTAGATGACGTTGTCTATGACAACGGATTTTGACTTGTAAAAAGAAAGACTCCTGTACTGTAACCATGTAGTTGCATGTCCCCAGAACCTCATGACCCAGTACCTTTGTAATATAACCATGGTGTGCTATGTTTGATTTGCTTCTTTTCGTTGTTTGATTCTGCGTATGTTGTGCTGTTTTATAAACTTAAAAACTGTAAATCACTCCTGATAGTACACTTGTTTACTAGCACCTAACCCCACTGGTCTACTGTTTTTTTTGGCAGGATGGCGCCAAAGAAATCAGCTCGTATTCAAGAACGCCAAGCTCGTGAGCGCAACCTCAATAACATCAATGATGAGCGGGTTGCGCAGACCGCAAAAGCAAATGCGGTCAAGAGAGGAGAGGCATCCTCTAACCCGCGCTGCGCCGGTCCGCCGCACCTGCCCCCAGCGTTTAATGCCAAGCTCATGAAGACGAGGCTCAGTCTAGTCACCACGGTGAGAACGTGGTGGCCCGTTCCACTCCAGCTGCTGCCGGTGCTGCTGCCGGCGCCAGTGCACGAGGGGCTGCAAGAGCCCCATCTCGGGCCATGACTGGAGATGGAGTCCTAGTGGCGGGAGGAGAGGAACTCACCCTACCGCCCGCCACCCTCGCTCATGTGATGGCGACACAAACCCAGCTACTGCTCACGCTGGCACACGGTTTGGGACAGCGAGGAGGTCCGAACTTGCGGAACCGGATGTCGGAGTTCATGCGACTTTGACCCCCTACCTTCGACAACACCCCGCTGGCAGCCAATGATTGGCTGCGAGACATCAATAGGAAGCTCGACATCATGGCCGCAAGCGACCACGAAAGGGTGATGCTCGCTGCACACCAACTGTTCGGAGCAGCCGACGAGTGGTGGGACAACTACCGAGAAGCCATCATCGACCCTGCTGCCATAACTTGGACTGAGTTCCAGCAGGCATTCCGAGCTTACTACATCCCGGCTGGTACAGTGAAGATGAAGGCCGATGAGTTTCGAACCTTAAAACAAGAGGCCATGACGGTCAACCAATACATCAAGAAATTCATGAAGTTAGCCCGCTATGCCCGAGGAGAGGTGGACACTGACCAGAGAAGTAGGATCGCTTCCTGGATGGACCGAGTCACATCATGCAAGCACCACTTGTGACTCGCACCTTTCCGGACTTCAACATTATGATGAACAAGGCCATACCCCTGGAGAGAGCTCGTGCTGGACTGGATGGGGAAAGAAAGCGCAAGTTTCAAGCAAAGAAGTCTCGGCAGCTTGAAAAGAGATAGCGGCCAAGGTTTGGAAAATTACAGAAGCCGTCGTACGCTCCGACTATGCAATACCGTACCATGACCGCTCAGCAGCAGCCACAGCAGTCTGCACCATCAGTCCGTCAATCTCCTCCACCCGCACCACGCGGCAACCCAAGCGCGGGTCAAGCCCCAGATACTTTGAGGACGTGCTTCAACTGCCACAGCCCTGGGCATCTGGTCGCAAATTTCCATCTGAAGCAGCAACCTGCAGTAGCCCCTGCGTACTCTCGGACACAGCTTGCAATGTCCGGAGCATCTCGTGGCGCACCAAGGACGGCTGCACCTACCCGGAGGACACCGCAGTACGGACATGGAGGGTGAACCATGTCCACGCCAAAACCGCAGAGGAAGCACCCGAGGTGGTACTCGGTGAGTACCTCATCCACTCCACTCTTGCAACCGTTTTATTCGATTCCGACGCTTCACATTCTTTCGTTTCTTCAAGGTTTGCAAAAAAGGGAAAACTGCCTATGGTTTTACTTAGGACTCCCATGTTGATTAAAACTCTGGGAGCCACTATAAAATGTGGTTTGGGTTGCATAGGAGTTAAAATTCATTTAAGTGGGGTAGAATTCACAGCAGATTTAATAGTTCTCCAGTCTGAGGGAATTGATGTCATACTGGGTATGGACTGGTTGAGGCACCATAAAGGAGTTATATATTGCTCAGAGCGCATTGTGACACCCATCAATCACAAGGGTGTTGCTATGACATGTCAACCAAAAGATCAGAAAGTCGAGCCCCTAGTATTCAACGCAGAAGCCACTCCCCTAGAAGAGGTACCCGCAGGAAAGGATTATGCTGATGTCTTTTTGGAAGAGCTACCGGGAATGCCACCGGATCGAGACATCGAATTCCTTATCGACTTGGTCCCCGGTGCGACACCGATAGCTAAAAGACCGTACCCGATGGGCGCTGATGAATTGGCTGAGTTGAAGGAACAGTTAGCGAAATTACAAGAGAAAGGATACATCCGCCCAAGTGCGTCACCTTGGGGTGCACCAGTACTGTTTGTGAAAAAGAAAGATGGCAGCCTAAGAATGTGCATTGATTATCGAGCGCTAAATGAGGTCACCATCAAAAACAAGTACCCACTTCTCAGGATAGATAATCTTTTTGACCATCTGAGGGGAGCCAAGTACTTCTCAAAAATTGACTTGAGATCAGGGTACTATCAACTAAAGATCAGGGAGAGTGATATCAAAAAGACCGCGTTTGTCACTCGATATGGTCAGTACGAGTTAACGGTGATGCCTTTTGGACTGACCAACGCCCCTGCTTACTTCATAAATCTGATGAATAAAATATTCATGGAAGAAATGGATAAGTTTGTGGTTGTTTTCATAGACGACATACTTATATACTCTCGAAGCGAGCATGAGCATGAAGCACATCTAAGAATTGTGTTAGAAAGATTAAGGGAGAATAGGTTGTATGCAAAGTATAGCCAATGTGAGTTTTGGCTGCAAGAAGTTACCTTCCTGGGACATATTGTGACCGCAGACAGGATAAAGGTTGACCCTGCCAAAATAGAGGCTGTTATGGAATGGAAACATCCCACCAATGCCACAGAGGTCAGAAGCTTTCTTGGTTTAGCAGGTTACTACCGCAGATTCATTGAAGGTTTCTCCAAAATTGCAAAACCGATGACTGAGCTAACCAAGAAGGATAAAAAGTTTGTGTGGACTGAAAAATGCGAACACAGCTTCCAAATCTTGAAAACATTACTCACCTCAGCCCCAGTGCTCATACTACCCGATATCTACCAAGATTTTGTGGCTTACTGTGATGCTTCCCAACAAGGATTGGGATGTGTCTTAATGCGAGAGGACCGAGTAGTGGCATATGCGTCCCGACAACTGAAGAAGCATGAGGAAAACTATCCAACTCATGATCTAGAACTTGCAGATGTGATCCATGCTTTGAAAATATGGAGACACTACTTGATCAGAAACAAGTGTCGGATATATATGGATCACAAGAGCTTGAAGTATATCTTCATCCAACCCGAGTTAGATCTGAGGCAGAGAAGGTGGTTAGAATTGATAAAAGACTACGACCTAGAAGTGCAATATCACTCGGGAATGGCTAACGTTGTGGCGGATGCTCTAAGCCGCAAAGGGAAACCCTACGGTGATGAAGGGTTGACCAGCAATCCGGAGTTGCTTCAAGAGATAAACTGTCTGAACTTACACATAGCCACAGCAGGCAACCTTTACACCTTGACAGTACACCCGACTCTCGACAACGAAATCCAACGAGCTCAAAAGAGAGACCCCCAGCTCCCAAAGATAAAAGAACTCACAAAGCCAGACAAGACTTCTGGATTTCAGGTCGACGAGCAAGGAACAGTGTGGTTCCAAGATCGAATCTATGTACCCAACAGGAGACGCCTCAAGCAACTCATAATGAGAGAAGCTCACAAATCAGCCTACTCCATTCATCCTGGCACAACCAAGATGTACCTAGACCTAAAACAGAAATATTGGTGGCATGCCATGAAGCAAGATATTGCGAGATATGTGGCACACTGCGACATATGCAACATAGTCAAAGCTGAACATCAGAAACCAGTCAGATTGCTTCAGCCACTAAAAGTCTCCATGTGGAAATGGGATGAGATATCGATGGATTTCATTCAAGGTCTACCTTGGACCACGAAAGAAAATGATTCGATATGGGTGATAATTGACCGACTCACCAAGGTAGCCCATTTTATCCTAGTAAAAGCAATTTACGCAGGGGATAAACTGGCACAGCTATACATAGATAACATTTTGAAACTGCATGGGGTCCCTTCAAGGATAGTGTCTGACAGAGGCTCCCAATTCACATCTCATTTCTGGAGGAGCCTACACGACCTTTTAGGAACTCAATTGGATTTTAGCTCGACATACCACCCACAAACGGATGGACAAATAGAAAGAGTGAACCAAATTTTGCAAGACATGCTCCGAGCTTGTGTGTTGACTTACGGGAAGGATTGGGAGAAATGTCTAGCGTTCACTGAATTCTCCTATAACAATAGTTATCAAGCTAGCATTCACATGGCACCATTTGAAGCCCTATATAGTCGCAAGTGTCGTACCCCACTACTATGGTCGGAAGTTGGAGAACGGTCACTTTTTGGGCTGGCCATAATCAGAGATGCTGAAGAACAAGTCACCGAGATCATGGACAAGATTAAGACAGCGCAAAGCTGACAGAAGAGTTATGCTTATAACCGAAGACGCGAATTGTCCTTTGACAAGGGAGATTTTGTGTATCTTAAGGTGTCCCCGATTCGAGGCACTCGAAAATTTTAGATTCATGGTAAACTGGCACCGAGATATATAGGACCGTATCGGATCCTTGCGAAAGTGGGCACCGTGGCTTACCGTTTAGATCTCCCGGCAGAGCTATCTGATATCCACCTAGTATTTCACGTTTCACAGCTCAAGAAATGTTTAAAAGTACCAGAGCATAAAGTAGCCGCGCTGACCGAGCCCTGGACGCCGTCCCACGGCCAGTGAACAACACCGTCACCTCGCGGCTCCATCGCCTCTCACAGCCAGCCGCGCGCCCACCGTTCCCCGCAGGCAGTTTGAGCAAAATCGCACGGCCACGAGACACCATCGGCGTACGCCGTCGCAGTTACCGCGCCGCCGCGTCAAGCGCCATCGCACCGGCGGAAGTAATTCCTCACAAGCTTCACTGCGTGTGTCGATGGCCGTCAAAATGAATCCAAATCCGCCGCACTGTCAAATCGCGAGTAATGGCGAGCTCATCACCACGCTGCGCGGGTGGGAAATCGAGACGCCATAGCTCCGAGCTGACTGCACCTTGAGCACTGGTGTGCCTCGACGCTCCCCCGACGCGCCACGATGCATGCCAGCTGGCCACCGCTCGCCCCAGCTGGCGGATTTCACCTTCAATGCACAATCTCGCCGCAGCCGCGCCGGTCAGAGCCCCACTTCGCTGAGCCAACTATAGAAGGGGTTTCACCGTCACCCGCGCGTGCCCTTCACGCTGCCGCCGCGCTTCACAGGTCTCCCCATCTTGTGCCGGTGAAATAAGCTCTAATTTCAGTTCTCCCCTCCATCGTCTTCCTCATGGCCGGCCGCCACACCCCACCGGTGCCAGCCCAAATCGGGCGGCCATTACCCACTGGCCGCCACCCTAGAGGACCCCTAGCCTGCTAGGAAGCTCATCGAGCATAGGAGGTAGCAGCCGAGCCCCCCCCCCCCTCGGCCGCTCGACGTGCGCCCCCTCCGGCCACCGCCGGGCCACGGTGCCAACCCCCGGGGCACCACCATTGGACCGGGCGAGGCCTCGAGCATGCTCCCCGCACCTTTAGGGTGCTCTCATGCACAAGGAAGAGGCCGCATAGGTAGACATGGCTTATCTCCACGAGCTCCGCCGCCGCGCGCCCTCGGCACCACACTGCTGTCGTTTCGACTCACCACTGGTGATGGCGAGCTTACTCACTCACTCACGACACCATGAGCACCTGAGGCGTCACTCTCTCATGGCCCTTGGCCCAGCCATCTGGGGCCTCTGCAAGGCATCGCCACCACCACTTCACCGGCGCACGCCCAGGGAGGAAGACGCGGCCTTGGTCCCTGACCAATGGCCGCACAATCCCTTCGTAGGTCACACAGATACCCACACTTAGGCGCACAGGAGGCACACGCACGGGCAGTCCTAGCCCGGCAGATCGAAGCCCGAGCAAGGGGCGATGCCCCTTTGGCCGCGCCGTGCGCACTGGACATAGCGTGCCCAGTGCGCGTCCAGCACACAGCCACCACCACCACCGTTCCGGCTCACCGCCAGCCATGGCGAGCACCCCACTGCCACCACCACACCTGGCACACACGAGGCCTCCCTCACACACACCCACACCCCTTTGGCCACGCCTCACACGCGCACGCGAAGGTCAAAGTGCCTGGACCACGCCAGTGCGTGTCTGGAACGCGCCAAAGCGCGCTCAGGCCCGCATAGGTGAGCTCACTTTCACGCCAAGAATTTAAACTCGGTCCTATGTCCCCGGACATGGACACGGCCACGTGTCTACTTTGGGCACGGCCACGAACCCGTGTCCACGGTCACGGACACGGGTACGGACACGGCCATAGTTCACGTGTCCACGAACACGGTCACGATTTCACGTGTCCACGGACACGGCCACAATCCACGTATCCATGGACACGGTCACGGTTTCTGTGTCCACGGACACAGTCGCGATTTCACGTGTCCACGTGTCCACAGCCACGGTCACAGTCCACGTGTCCACGGACACGGCCACGATCCAAGTGTCCACGGACATGGCCAAGATCTACGTGTCCATGTTTTCACGGACACGTCACAGCTAACGTGTCCACGGGCACTGTCACAGCTCACGTGTCCACGGACATGGTCACAGTTCATAGCCCACGTGTTTGGTGGTGTGTGTAAATAAAACGGGATGGGGTTAATGCAACTGGTGCTAGGTGAAGATGGGTGATTCTGTTCGTGGGATGGGGCTCACAAGAGGTGATGGTGATAGGTGTATAGTCTTCGGTGCGGTCCACCTGCCGTGGACAAGTCTGCCACCCTTATCATATAAGGACCGATTCGTTAGCGCTCGACTTAGCAATTTCGTGCAACCACGGAACCTGTACATATTGGGCAGGACTTATCCCCAATAGTTAAGTATTTCATATCGAGCCATTAGGAGGTCTGTTGGACACAAGGGGACAGGAGAAGGGCATGAGATAACTCGCTGCTCGGCTCTCGACGAATTTGTATTCTCGAGCAAAGTTTAGATAGACGGGCTCATATATGACGTGCCAACAAGGATGTAAAATTCAGAAAGGGCAAAGAACTTGGCAGTACGAATCGAATGGCATGGGTTAACATGTCTCTCATGACGAAATGCATCAAGGTTAAGGTGCACATGCGGAGATATGCATGCATAATGACACAGTGCATATCATGATGCATATGAGATGATACATAATGATGGTGCACCATGATACGTAATGGCGCACTTGAATGATGCATAGGTCGTGATGCATTATGAAATTTTCGTGCATATGCTCAATGATGCAAAATGAAATGCCCCAGGATGCATGATTGCAACAAATGGATAGGTGTAGAGCATGCAATTAGAGGTATCGCTCATGTCATCTCTCAGAGAGAGGAGGGGCTCGTAAAAAGGGTTTGCACTTTGAGGCATGATCTAGAAGGTGGCAAGATAGATTTCACGGGAGGAAATGATAGAACTTGCTGATAACATGGAACAAGTCCTACAAGCCGAGAGCATTATGACAGGTTGTTGATCAACCACAATGGTTTGCCGATTGACCAATATTCCTATTAAAAATATGAATGAAAGATTAGGAGTAATTATTAGAACACACGGGTAGTGAAAACAAAGGAGCGTCAATTTTGTCCAGGATTAGCAGCAGTCACAAAAATTGGATTTAAGCACTTATAGAGGCAGAACCGGGATTTGAGGTGAATAACAAAGTTGTAGAGGACTTCCATAACTTCCCAACGGATATTCACTTGTCCTCATATGATAAACAGAACAGCAGATAGGCCTTCTGAATCGTGACAGTCGAGTGCTAAAATTTAGTCTTGGACAGATTGAGATTTTAACGGGGTTTGGGCATTTAGCAAGGTTTATGGGGGGGCGATTCCTAGAGAACTTTGACTAGTAAACCTGTAGAGAATTTCATAACCTTTCTATGGAGTCCCTTAACCTTGAAGATTGGTCGAAAAATGATGGAGCTATGACTTTTTCAAAGGGCTTGAAGTAGCTGGATTCAGCATGGTCGCAGATTTCTTGAACAGATGCCCCAAAAGATACTTCGAAATACTCATGATGAAGGTTGGAATGTAAGGGTTGGGGCAACAAAATTTTGAAAGTAAGGACACCAAAATTTGAAGTCTCGAAATCGATAGTTGGTGACGGAAATCATGGGCTAGAAGGGCCAAGTGAAAATTACCATGTTGCCTAGTGGAGTTTTGAAATGGGCTTCTTGTGCCTGCTCTTTCTACGACTAAAGCATAGCCGCGATAATTTGTATCAGGGTTGGGTCGAGATACAGGCATTCCTATCCGTGGATCTCTCAGACCTTCTTCATCTTCTTCGAGAATAAGAACTCGTCTACTAAAATTATAACCTTCAGGCCAACCACCTAGTCTTTAGAAACATAAGGGTCCCACAAATTTTCAGGCAATCTGTCCTAACTGCGATGGCAGTTGAAATTCAAAGCGGCTTTGCCCCAAAGTTGGCTGTGTCAAAACTTTTAAAACTTTCAAAACCTTTTACACAAAACAGGAGATTTCTTTTTAGATGATTTGGTTATTTACAATTTGAATTGCAAATGCTCAATATGTAATCGTCCTATCAATCATCACCAAAATAAAAACTTGGCCAATATAGTTGACCATACATGACCTCAGTGGCAAACACGATCTCTCAATTTCTACATGATCTAAGGGTCGGCAGTTAGCACTCTAACAATAGCCACCTGATCAGACAAAACTAATATAGTCCTTAATTGGGCTTAACTAGGGGCTTCTAACAAAGTTAGCTTTTCGAAAATAGCTTTAAAGTCGTACTGTTTCGATATTGCTCTAATACCACGCTATGACAGACCGCCCCATAGAAGAGACGATCCATCGACCACAGAATCTTATCGGGTATCACTCGGTGAAGCGTGGACTAACAGTACAACTCAAGCACGATAAAATATACTACAAACTGTTGCTTAAGTTTATAAAATCAAGATTTTTGAAAGCACGGAAGCAATAACCTGAGTTAAACTAGGATCTCTTGTAGACTATGCATAAGATGACATCGAGCCCATACGATGCATCCTCTAGCAGCTTATAAACAGCAGCGGCGAGCAGGACTCCCAACGGACATAGCCACCATCGAGGTTGCTTCTGCCAGTTGGTCCAAAGGAGGGAGAGAGAAACCACCTGCACAAAACCACAGAGAGCCAAGCCCTGAGCATTCAAATGCTCAGCAAGTCTTACCTGTCAACATGACCAACTACAGCCGACTCCAAGGATATGCTGAGGCTAACTCACATGGGATGGCCATTCGCAAAACCAACGCTAATATAGTGAGTCCTTATATTCGCGTTTAAGCGGTAAATTAAGTTACGAAATAAAAATTTAATTTGGTGCTTCTTCAACATCGGATTATGGCAGAACCTAGAAAACCTGCCTCGAGAGGGACCCCGTCGAAAGAGGATCTTCTTAGGGTTGATCCGGGCTCGATCAGGCTTGCAGAATCATCTTCAAACGTCACCAAGACGAAGAAAGAACAGCAAAATGGGGTTGAGTAAGGGGATTAGGGTTAAGAGAAGGGCAAAATATAGAGGCAAATAATAGGTTTGATTGGGAATGCCCTCGACCGGCTAGGAGTCTCTGTTTTATAGAGGTGGGGTGGTCTTCCCCCGTGGAGCAACGAATCCTCTCAATTAGAAAACAAATTGGAATTAATCTGGCTAAAACTTTCCTAAAACGACACCATCGAAGTATCTGGCAAAGTGCCGAACACTTCGGTGACCGGAGTCTCCGGTGCCATGTCGGATGGTGCGTCGTGTAAACTACCGGAACCGAGAGGACTAGCCGGATGGTCCAGCACTATGCCAGATGGTCCAATGTACAAAACACTCGAACCTGAGAGGATCTGCCGGACACTCTAGCGCTGTGCCGGACACTCCGATGGGTAAAATGCCCGAACCTAAGACGGCTTACCGGACAGTTTGGTACTGTGCCGGACACTCCGGTGGTGTTGACACAATTTTTGGCAGGCCCCAAGATATGATATAAAGGTTAATTCAAATGATAAAAAAATAGAATACTCATTTTGAAAATTCATAAAAAAGGAAAATATTATTTCTCATGCACGATAAAATTAAACATCTATCGTGAAACAAATAAAAGTGTCTGATAAGATGTGGATAAACACACATTGTTCAATATTTGAACATCGAAAATAGAAATATTCTAGACCATCCCTAGTTAAAAGTAATTATTTTCATATGAATGACACGTATATGTGCACCTTCTAGAGGTCTCACACCACTATTCGCAAACTGCCGAACACTAATTAAGCTTCGGCTCTAATCACGTGATATCAGCCCACCTGTTCACGGAACAAAGAGCTGCGCACACAATCCGTAAAATCAAAGAACTCAACCGTTGCTGCTAAAACCGTGAATAGCGAATAAAAAAATAATTTTCAAATGAAGGCAGGTCTGAGGCAACCAACGTCCTGTGCACTAGGCTCTCACGTCTTAGCACGAACTGACGCATGCACGAGTACACTTGCCTGGTCAAACTGCCCGCGTAATTAGCACGAACCGCACGAGTGCACTCGCCCGGCTAAACTGCTCCACTTGCGTGGCACGCTACCACGGCATGCCAGCTTTTGTATTTCCACGTTCCGCATAAAACTGCTAGTCGTGCGCGTGTGGCTGCCGCTAACCGCTTGACGTGCCCGCGCGCCGCTGCGTTTGAATGTGCGTCGCTGCCGAGTGCCGCTGAGGCTAACCGCTCAACGTGCACCATACTGCCGATCTATAAATACAAGGTCATGGTTCACAGCAGAGCAACCCCGCTCTCGAAACGCTCTTGGCCCCAGGCTGCCGCAAAGACCCCGCTCCAGCACACATACGCCGCCAGGCTGCCGGAGTTCGTTCCCGACCATCTTTCACGTACGCATACACAACACATCTCGCCGGCAAAGGAGACGACGTGCGCACATCAGCACCGGCCACCAGGTCTTAGCCTTCATCCTCGTCGACGACGTCCACGGCAAGCTTCTACAAGGTGAGAAACAGGTTCTCGGATATCGGCGTCCTGCTGGTTTTGGCATCTCCAGAACAGGAGCGTTCTCCTCAAGTTTGCGACCATGAATTCTTCATCCTTCAGACTCTTGATATGGGTCAGAAATCGACTCCTCCACTCACTGTTGTTGAGATCTTTTGACTCAAACAGTGACAAGAAGACCTCATTTGTCGGTTTGGCCAACGAGTACAAATCACGATAGGACGAAAAGACCATCCTAGTAGTGGATGGCACCGTCTTAATAGTGGGCAGAAACACCTTAATACTTCGCACATAGTTGTGAGTTCATCACAAAACCTCGTCATAAATTGCATCGATATTAAAAATTATGGCGACCGACATGCGATGTCATGTCCAACAGCCTATATTACAATCTGCTTGCATAGCATCACTGTCAAAAAATTGATAAAAACAAATTGCCTTGCATCATGTACATGGTAGATTGCATCGACATTAAAATTGTTGCAACTGGCATGCGAGATCATGTCCGACAGCCTCATATTTCCGTACGTCTGCATAGCACCCTGTCACAAGTACTCTCAAAAAAATTGATAAAACAAATTGCCTTGTATCATGCACATGGTAAATTACATCGACATCAAAATCATGGCTACCGACATGTGAAATCATGTTCGACGGTCCATATGTTTGTTTGCGTAGCTTCCATGTTGTAAGCATTGTCTAAACTTGATAAAAAAAAATTGACTTGTGCATAATACGCGCATAGGCGTCATGCGACACTACCAGGTTGCCAGAGCGTTGACACAAATAGAGCGCCGGCAGTACATTTCTCTTGCATCGTGTGTACAGTCAAGTTGCACAAACCAACATCATGCTGTGAGTATATCCTAAACTGCCATCTATATAGCGGTTGATCACAAAAATGAAACAAGGTAATCCGGCCAGTTTGTACTAGTCGAAATCATGTTAAGAAAAATGCTAAATGTTGCGTTGATCAGTATCAAAACCTGGTTGCCGGTGTATGCAAACATTATACCGAAGCATGCTGTCTCTCAGTACTTCTCCTTGCATCATGTGTTGTAATCAAATCTGCTAAGCACCCTCCATAGGCCACATCCTATATATAACTATTCGATATGATCTGGCCCTTGATCCTCAGAGAAAAACATGAGAAAAAATTACCATGCATATACGTCGGTTGATTAAAAATATAATAATAACTTCATCCGGCCAGTATGCACGAGAGCAAGTTGTCTCGTCACACTCACCATGTTTATTAGCTCATATGCTAGCCTTCAAATTTAATTAACACACTGGCTGCAAATCTCCTTGCATCGCATGCATGGTCAGGTTGCATTAAGCAACGTTATAATCATTGGAAATAAATAAAATGAAGTTCCTATCCTATTCTGCGTATATGTAGTTGGGTGCTTGCGGTTTGTCTTTGGTTGACACAGGCACTGGTTGACTAAAAAGAAAATTAAAAATGTTCATCCGACCGGACTGCAGATTGCTTTCCGCACATAGGGATATCACTAAACCACACCCAGGCCATCATCACATATTGGTCATATGTGCTAAGTCATCAAAATTCAAATATCGCTTGGAAATATATATCTATTACAGCTAACTCAGCTATTAAATTTTCTAATTGTAGTATATATAACACGAAATGCCATACTTAAGTGTCAAAGTAATTTGTCTGAACCCATATACACATACATATGTCATATCAGAAAATAAATGAACATACCAAAACCAAGTAATGAAAATACTGCGATGTGATTCTTCATATATGGGTCATGTTCAGCTAAATGCTATATCATAAGCATATATTAAACATTCGTTAATGAGCAAATGTCAAAATAGCTTGGCGATATCCCAATGCTCAAATAATATTCTCATATCCACATATTAAAAAAGGCATAATATGCATAAATCTCAAATAAAGTCGTGCATTATATCTGCATATCTGCACATGAAATATATAGGTCATATCAAGTTCTTTGTCAAACATTCATCTAAGGCGACAAGACTGAATATTTATTTTCATTTTCTAGTTTTGTAATAGTAATATGCTGCGACCATCATGTAATTTTATTTTATTTGGAACTCTTAATCAGAGGTTTTTTCTTCGAAGATGTAATTAACATAATTTTTCTGTAAATGTAAGAATTATGGAAGTATGAACTCTCAAAACCTGAAATTTATTTTCTCTCATGTCTTAAATTTAAATTAAATTTAAACTTGTCTCTTTTAACGTGGAGGCGCGTCGTCCGCGACCGCATTTAAATTTTTCCCCGTCATTAGGTGTTCTAAGTGTCCAAACCTGAGAAGGCTTGCCGGACAGTCCGGCACTGTGTCGGATACTCCGGTGAGCCAAATACTCAAATCCGAGAGGGGTTGTCGGACAGTCTGACACTGTGCCGAATACTCTGGTGGGCATTGTGCCGAACACTCTGGTGGTGCCATTTTTGGGTATCAACAAACAGTAAGTGACATTGTGCATTCATGTTGGGGACTGCTCGCTGCTGTGTTTCCCACAGTTACCACACCATTCAGAAAAGCAAATGATCTCGAAGAAATTTCAACTCCAGTCATGGTGCTAGGATACTCTTTATCAGTGATTCAAGCCCTTGTGCTTGTTATCGTTGCATGTCCCGTAGCAGTTCTCTACATGTTTGGGATGTATATCTCTGCTGGAGATGGATTGTGGCGTTTGATAGAGTATAATTTTGATAATGCCGATCGGGGTGCAAACCTGAAGCCGGCACTCGAAGTCCTGTATAGTTTAGCAGTGGCACAAGGCGTGTTGTTTGGTTACAAGCAAATGCATGTGTTCGGTGCAAGAGCCGGCCTTGTAGAACTTATGACAGACTTAGAAGATTCATTGGATAAAGAGCTAATTTCAGCCTATTTAGAACACACTGTAGCAGGGTGTGAAAAAGATCCATCGTTCGCTAGTGGAAGGAATTTCGTCACGTGTAGCACGGACTTAATGGTGGAAGCCAAGTCAAATGATGGTTTCATTGCTGGGATAAGGCTTCTAGGCACACTCATAGGGGACACTATGGGTCGGAAGGTGCTAGCAAAAAACCTGCTGACCAGATCGACTTCCTCGAGCCACATTATCCAGAGACTTCTAGAGACACTTGGTCCTAGAAGCCCGTACAGCGCAGAGATCAGAGAGCACGCCGCGAGGATAGTAGCGCTCGTTGCCTTCAGCGTCCACCTAGAGCAGTACCCGGGAGGCATTGTGAGCACATCTTCCCTGTTATGTTCATTTGAGGAATACAGCTGGGTTCCAGAGGGTCCCCAGGCCAGACTATTTTCCACCCGAGGAATATGAGCGATACTGGTTGTTAGATACTTACTAGATATGATCTACAGTGGATGGTAAACGAACAAGACCGATATTTGACTACACCACCGGAGTTTACTATCGACAGCTCCCGATGGCTGGTGCAGCAAGGCTTGATTATCCTTCAGAAGCTCGCCGTCCGTGAGGAAAACTGCAGAGTTATAATTAACACCGAAGGTCTGCTGCTAAAGATCATGGCACCTCTACTTTCCCACCAGCAACACTGGGACCAAAATAATCACTATGAATGGTCCTGCGTGGCAGATAAATCACTGAAACTCATGTGCCAGCTCGCAGCGATTCCTGGAGAAGCTGGAACAAAGCTGCGGAGCGCAATCTCAAGAAGCAAAGAAGCGATCATCAGCGCACTTGAAACTATTCTAGAGTGCCTCCAATGTGAAGTGTTGCTCAAAACAACCGCCGTAGAGATTCTCCTTGATCTTTCAACTGATACGTCACCCATCGTGGCCAGCGGAACAAACACCAGCAGAATATTCCCCCTGGACACTGCTACTCGTTTTTCTCTCAACAGATGATTGCCTTGATGCAGACTGCCAGTCCTTTCATCGGAAGAATAGGAGGATCCACATCATAAGAGTGGCAGGTGAAAAGCTGTCGGATATGATTTCCTTGAATCAGGAGCTCTTGCCCATGCCACCTTTGCAGCAAAGTGATGCCCAAGGAAGCGCAAGTGGTATGTTCCAGTCAGTTTATGTTGTTCTTCAAGACCTCACTAGAGCTCTTTTGGATGCTGGAAATGTTTCAAACAGAGTACATGCAGCAAAAAACCTGACGCACTTATGTGAATATTGTACCAAGCTAGTATGACTAATATCTCAAGGAGCTTAAGAGAGCCATAGCAAATGTGATGGCACAGGTAGTTAACCTACTATCTCAACTACTTCAATATTTGACAAATACTACGCCAGTTTCTTATTTTACCGATCAAATATGGCCGTATGGACTGAGCTGGTCCTGCCTTGTTTTATTGCTGTGCTCAAACTCACACTTCTCTATTATCATGGATAATGCAGGTGCTCACAGAAATTCTTGGTTATGGCTCAGCGAGAAATGTACTACCGGCTGAAAGAGATGCAGACAACGCCGTGCTGCCAAAATTACAGGACATTGATTTACAGAGCGGACATGTTCCTCAAGGTAATGGAAAGGAAAGCACCTCTACTTCTCAGCTGCGACAAGAACAAAGAACTACATGAAGCACTGAAAGATCTATGCATCAAAATCAAGTGGGGATGGTATCGGGAAGATTCAGATTTGGCTCGCCAGCCAGATGGCATTGCAGAAAAGGTATGTCTGGAACAAGAAGAGCCTGTCATGAAATTCTGGGATCTTGCGAGATTTTGAGTGTGTCGTCAGATATGCTAAGTATCAGTTGTAAGGCCGTGAATAAGCGAACGCGCATGTGCGTGCGTGAGCGTGGATAACGTTGTATTTTCATTTATCTATTTATCAGGAAAAACAACACATTATGAAAAGTATATTTTGGACATGTACTTTGTTTTTAGGAAACTGAACATGTAAATTCATTCTAGTTCGTTGATTGATAGCATGTTCCAACCGAAAGTGGGCTCGTTTAAATGTTGAAGTACGCGTATGTCCATCACATTGTTTGATAACTTCAGTCAATGCCATATTTTTACTGGAACCAGAGCAGTGCACCCTTGCTACTCCCAGAACTTCGATTTAAGCGTCGGTTTGAAACCGAATTGTTTCAGGCATGGCACCGGACGCCTCGACTTCCATTGCCAATTCAGCTACGGTTAGCGACATCAGCCAGGGCATCCTTCGCTTGTCTCTGGCGAAGCAAACTTGCAATTACGTATGCAAGATCCCGCAAACTTGCCTTCCCTTGCGTACATTTATCACTTTTAAACTTAGCAACCGTGAGAGCTCAAATTATGCGACTGTTGCTGTGAGAAACTTTTCCGGAGCAGGCATAAGGCAAAATCAAAATAAGAGTAGTACAACACACCATCCAACCAAAACCGCAGATCAACTCTTTACAGTTTCGCAAACGGTTTAAAGTCTACTATAAACAGAACAAATGAACCACCCTGTACCCAAGTCAAAAACTCGCAGAACTGGCCCCGCAACCTCACATTCCCGGTACAAACCGCCCAAAATACACAGTACAGAACGGTACACCCAGGCAACGAGATCTAGGGCCTTCACATGTTTCCTTGAGACGCATGTCAGTACAACAATTTTAACTTGTTTTGCTTCATCGTCATTTCTCCGGATCTACAGCAACCTATCCAGCTTGCTCGCTTCTTTCTTAGCGCGTTCACTCATGCATCAGGCCCGCTAGAAGAGCTCTTCAGAGTTGAATTTGTTCCATGCCTCCTGTTTTATTAAAATTGAGATGAGAATTACTAAAAATTATTAGTTGTAAATGCTAAATATGGTTGCAGCTCACGTACATAATCTGTATCCCAATTCCCAAACATAGCAATTATCGAAGAAATAGAAAGAAAAAAAAAAGAAGATAATTATTACCGCACAAGTCAAACACAACCTACTAATTTTAGCACTATTTGAGTAAATCGAAATAAGAAACCCTTCAAGGCATCAAGTTCAGAAATCGATGCTGTGCATTAAAATATCCAGCAGAGATATTCTTCTACTAGGAGATACTACCTCCGTTCCAAAATATAAAAATTTTTAGGTTTGGATAAGGTCAAACATCTTTTAACTTCAACCAATAATATCTAGAGAATTACTTAATTTTTAATATAAAAATATAATTTTTGCGAAAGTTTATTTAATGATGAATTCAAAAAATATATTTTTTATATAATAAAACATTATTAATTATATATTATTAGTGATCAAAGTGATAAAAGTTTGACTTTGACTAAACCTAGAAATGCCTATATTTGGGAACGGAGGGAGTAGGAAAAAAGTTCATTGCTATTATTGGCATTGAATTGGCTACTGGCATTATTCCAGGTTCATAAAAACCCTTGTCATAATGAACGCTCTATTGTGGACCACAGAAAGTACATCAAAACTTTCAAGTTCTGGTACTTTCAAAGAAGCTGACCAGACTTTATTCTAGTATGGGTCATAAAAGCATGGCAACATCCACAGACTATTGCGGGCCATAAATCACACATCATCCAGGGACTCAGCTCTGTTACCATGGACCATAAAATGCAAAAATTGAAAACATAAACAAAAATGAGCAGTAACGTAAACATCAGTAATTTTACACACCTTAAGGAGATCAAAAACTTTTTCAGCAATATATTTCTGCTGAAGGTTTGCACCCTTCTGTTGCACCTTGTCAGGATGGATACATAATGTTGCTTTTCTATACACCTTTTTAACAGCAGCAGCAGTAATTAAGTCGGTAAGAGATACAGGTTGCCATCCACATTCTGGCCAAAGTACCTGTTCATTTGTAATATATAACTCATATTAGGAAAGCTGCATAACATCTCCTAAAATTTTTGAAGGTAGATATAAACAATAATAAAGCATAAAAAGGAAGATTTTCTAAAACAATAAAGTAGGTTTGGCCATGCTTTGCTAAGTAGGACACAACAGTTACATGCAAGGGCTGCAATTTTGCAGCATCCTGGATGCACAAAATGACAAGTTTTGCAATATCCAAGATGCAGCTACTGATGAATTTTATAAAAAACAGATTTAGTATGAAATCAGAGAGATTTTTCTGGCTTTAGCAAATACATCTACTGAACATACCTCTGCGTATGAGCCAGCTGTTAGAATAGACTATCACCATCACTTGAAAGTTGAAATTAAGCAGTTCCAACTAGGCAAATGTACAACATGCCACAGGAACATGTTACATGACATTAATTACTACATTATATTTGATGACTTATCTGTGATTATTACTTCCACTAATGCTTTACAAAAGTGATTCATAGTATTACATGCTATGTTACATTCAAACACGAGCAAGTAAGCTAAATAGTCAGATTTTTTTTTCTTGTGAGGAAATAGTCAGATACCATATTGATACCACAACTAATAAACTCAACTGAAATTAGTTAGGTAGTATGAATGCTTAACAAATCAGTCTCCTATTGAACATGAAGTGCAATATAGTAATCATAATGAATCTACAATATGAAACAAGCAAAAGCACACCAGATGGATGGCATGAGATTTCAATACACAAAAAAGAACAGCGTGCAACTTCATGTTTAAAGATGATTTTTTTTTTTTTTTGAGTCTATGTTTAAAGATGAGTTACACCCAATAGAATGTACAAGCCATTAAGAAAACGAGGGAAGATTGCTTTTGATTTAGAGCATTTAACTCACATAGTGTAAACTTGATAACAATGCACGCAAATTGCCTTCTTTTCCAGTAGCCCATCGTTTAATCTCAAAGTCAAACGTTTCTGCGATCCTCTGGAATCATTAGACAACACAACTCGAAGTAAGTAACTCTAAAAGGATCTGTGCCAAGTTTGCACTATCAGGAAACTATATGACAGCAAGTGGATTCAACAGCAGATTTCATTGATGACATAGTACATACATGTCGCTCTGCCTGATCTCTTTGAAGTTGCATGTCTCGTTCATTCTTCTCAGCCAAAGCTTTTGCCTACACAAACGGTAAGTCAATAAATGCCATGTACGACTCCCCTAAACATAAGCTCCACAATAGCAATTTTTTTTTGGAGAATGACAGCAACTTGTAATTGACAGACATAACAGGTTCCCTATTTTTAATTGAAACCACAGAAACATTACTGCTCGTTCTTGAGTCCGTTGATGCCGCTCAAACCTAGCACGTCTTCTTTCCTCAGTTTCTCCCTTAATTTCTTGAAATTCTTCTGATGATGTAGGAGCTAAAAGTACAATAAATAAATGAGTTAACTTGCGGTATGAATTACTTCCACTGCAAAATTTCAGTGCTTCTATTTTATAATGAGCAGTACCTCCTCCAAATATTGCAGATAGGTCATCTGCAATATTTGTTGTAGATGATGCTTTTTTCATTGACGCTGAGGCGGAAGTTGCTCTATTTGCTGCATCCGTCCCTCTACTATGCGTTTGAGAATCAAACATAGAATCCTGATATATCCATAATTGCAAGAACATTTGTAAGAAAATTGCAGTAAATAAAAATCAGAAGCACATTTGTTAGTTGAGTAGTCACCACTGTTGGAGCCCTTTGCTTTGGAGCACTGTTATCTCGGGCACCCATACCAAATAAGGACTCAAGGTCATCTGGTTTAATTTGTTTTTCTCTTGCAGCTGCTGCAGCAGCGGCAGCCTGCCTCTCCCGTGCCTCCACCGCAGCCTTTTCAACTGCTGCTCGCTCAGCTCTTCTCCTTGCTTCTTGTTGAGCTCTGTCCACAGCAGCTCTTTCTGCTGCAGCCCTATCCCTAGCTTGATTAGCAGCCTTCTCCTTAGCTTCAGCAGCTGCCCTCTCCTTCGCTTCTGCAGCAGCCCTCTCTGCTCGCTCCTTAGCGCCCACTGCAGCCCTCTCACGTGCTTCTTGTTGAGCTCTTTGCACAGCAGCACGCTCTGCACGTTGGCGTACTTCCCTCTCTGCTTTTGCACGAGCTTCAGCAGCTGCTCTTTCTCGTGCCTCCTTTGTTGCCCTCTCCACTGCTTGTCTAGCTTTCTCTCTTTCTCTCTGTCGCTCAAGTTCTTTCTTTTCTTCAAGTCTTTGTTGCTCTTTCTCCTCTCTTTGTCTCATCTCTCTCTCTTGTTCCAATCTTTCCTTTCTCTCTTTTGCCTCATTGTCCTGCGCAGATGGCCTTGCTTCATCACCCTGTTGCTGTTGTTCCTTATTTCTAAGCTTCGCATCACGTTCTCTCTCGCGAACTTCCTTAGCATGCTTGAACTTCGCCTCAGCTTTATCCATGGCTTCTTTCATAGCAGCTGCAGATGCTGCTGCTGCAGCACTTCCAAATTCTTCTTTGTTAAAAGCATCTGCATTCTGGGACCTCCCCGTAGCAAAATCTTCTAGTTCATCTATTGATGAAACACCAGCTTGATTCGATGAACTTCTGTGATGGTTGAAGTTCTTGCTAGAATGCCGTTGATATTCATCGTCCTTTCTTTGTTCTTTTGATCCATGTGACTTTTGCTTAACTGCAAGGGGTGGCGGTGGTCTTGAAGGTGGTGGCGCACTAGTTGGCTGTGTGAAGAGGGGAATCTCAGCAACTGTGAGCCATATCTCATCTTCCGATTCCTCAGATCTTGGTGACTGATCGTTCATACCATTCCCACTATGCTTCTCTGAAGCAATGCCAACATGGACATCTGAATATCGGGCAGATTGTGACTTGGGAAAGATATTTTCATAGTTCTCAACAGAGCGTTGTTGAGCAGAATTTCTTTTGGGAGCAATTTGGACAGGGCTTGAGTCTCGGGCTTTGCTCGAGTTGTTCAAATCTTTTGGGCCGTCATTCACCACTGAGTTAAACAAAGGTTCTGATTTTGGGGCATGGTTGAAGGTTCTTGAATCTTCAAACAGACTGCTGTTGCCATCACTGTCTTCATGGCTTTTTCCTTGATTTTTTGCATTTTTACCGAATTCATCCAAAGGATCCATGAATACTCTAGGGGATGGACCATCTGAGGATGAAGTTGTTTCAAGAACAACAAAAGGGTCACCTGCCATGCTAACTGTTGGCTTAGATGTTGACATGGAAACCTTCTTTTCTTTAGTACCTATAGAATCTCTGAAGTTAAGAAAATGATAAAAGTTAGTAAGTAATGTAGTAAACATGTCAGAAAGAAGTTAAAAACTGAGATAAAAAGCATAAGGAGGGTAATGATTCATAAGGAGGGTAATGATTCATTTAACCACAGCAAATTCACAAGACCCTCTAGTTTCTGCATGCACGACATTAAATAATTTTTTAGCCCATTAAATCAAACATTAGGATCCAATTCCTAAGCATGTATGGAAATAAAATGTACAAAGTCTCTCAATTTATAAGTACAAGAATATTTAGACAGCATGGACTTTATATCATTCATATTTGACAAGGTTAAAATTTCTATGGACGATTCAGAAGCACAAGAATCTGCACAGTTTTAGTATTTTACTTGACTTGATAAGCTTTTGTCCATATATCAACAAAAAACACTCTGTTAAACAATACAAGGAAAATGTATTAAATTGTTTCAATGTAAACTTAGCATGGCTAGTGCGTCCACTCAATATGTATCCAACAGTTGTTCTCAAGAAGATAGGAATCGACCTCCAAGAAATATGTGACAGGGTAAACAATTTATAATAAAATGCATTTATTATGAAAAAAAACTTAGAAGCTAACTGAAAGCAAAGTAAACCAGCTACTGGTGGTTTTAATATTTTGTAAACAAATAGAAGTATTTATATCTGCAGTCAGTATTATGACAAGACAGGACATTGATCAGGCCTAAGAAGCACTATTTTCATTAACTGTAAAATCAACTTTTAAAATCCATCAAAGAGCATAATTTTTAATCAATGTATCTCAGTTGGCACACAAAACTCACATGTTATGAATAGGATAGAGTTCTACAAGTAATGCAACATTAAAGAAGGTCTCTCAATAAACTGAAAATTGTTCAAACATCTTATCATTCTACTGGTCACTCATACAATACAAATAAGAACCAAATACATATATTAAATAATTGCGTACAGTTCTAATGAAACTTGCCCATGGCCTGGTACTTATGATATAAAAAGGACAGACCCAGTGCTGAAAGCTTCCACACAAGTTGGGGCCTGGGAAAGGATTATATGAGGCAAGCCTTACCCCTACAATAAATTGCAGAGAGGCTGTGTCGAACACAGAACCTCTAAATTACTTACATTAAACCCCAAAAACCCTTGGTTGAGAAGATGCATCGACGCTGGTACAAATACTTCTATAAAATGTTGGATATGTTTTTGAGATTTTTTTGCAACACGTTGTTTGAATACCAATACAAACCGACCACAGCCCCAGATTCCCTAGTAAAATATGAGATAATTTCTTGCAGCATGAAGCCCTAAGTATAACCATAATTGCTTTAATATCTACATGGTAGGAATTACCAAATCAACCTAGGACACGTAAGCAAGCTAAAATCTGAAACAGCTGATAAATGAGGAAGCATAAGGGCTCCTTTGGAACGCAAGAATTTCACAAGAATTTCATTGGAATTAGTTCAATTTCACAGGAAAAACGCAGGAAACAGGAAAAATTCCTCCATTCCAAGGGAGGCCTAAATCTGTCCAACCCAATAAGCATTCACAGGATCCAGCCGTTACCAAGTACCCATAAAGCTACCAGTTCAGTCAGTCAAACTACCAAAATTACAGCTACCTTGCACACCTAGACGGCGCGTACCGACAATGTAGCGCAAAACAATGCCATGCACATTGAATTGCAGCAAAAGTACTAACCTTTGCCGCGAACGGCTACTCCTGCCAAAGCCCGGGATCAAATCGTCGAACCCGGCTGACGTAGAAGCTGGCTCCCTCTTCTTCCTCTTCTCCTCCAACACACTCTCTTTCCCAGCCTCCGGTTTCTTCCCAAGCCCCGCAAGCAGATCATCATACGCCGGGGGCGGAGCGGAGCTCCCCCCAAACACTTCATCATACCGCGCCGACGAGCTCTTCACCCCGGGCACCCCGTCGAAGATATCCTCGTCGTAGACCGGCTTGCCGAACACCGGCATGGACGAGTGCTTCGACCTGGGCGGCGCCGAGGGCTCCTTGAGCGAGTCGAAGATAGAGTCGACGCCGGCCGACGGCGATGGACCGAATTTGGACGGGGCGGCGGACCCGAACAGATCGTCGTACGAGGGCGCGGCGCCGGACCCCGGGGCGGATCTGGTGTTAGGGTATGCGGATCCGGAGGACGGCGTGGCGCGGGCGGCCGCCATGGGCGCGGCCTTCCCCTGCGGGCGGAGGCCGAAGTCGCGGGCCAGCAGGCCCTGGAAGTCGTCCATGGCCCGCGCGCGCCGCGCGGATCGCCGGATCCCTGTCCCGCCCTCACACTCGCGTCGCCTCCGCCTCCAGCCGATCGTGCAAAAACGCTGGCCTGCGAGCTCGGACGACGAGTGGCGAGGTGGATCTGCGCAGACAGACAGGAGGATTCCTGACAGGGGCGCGAGGCGCGAGGTGACGATCGGAGGAATGCCGAGGAACCGGTCGCAGACGCGGTGTGGTTGCCGGAGACGGAGCGCCGCCGGAGAGCTCACCGGCGACGGAGGGCAGGGTGGGGAGAGAGAGAGGAGTGGACGGGGTGGGGCGAGAGAGACGAGGGGGGCGGTCTGGTCTCACGCGGCGACTGTCTCGGTGGTGGGGTGGGGTCTGTCTGGCGGGCGGGGCCCGGACGGGCGTGGAGGATATCATGTCGTCGCTGACGGTGGGGTCTCTGTCGAGTGGACCCGATCAAAAAGTGAGAGGTGACGTCAATGTGGCGGGTCCCACGTGTCTGAGGATAGAAAGTTGGGTGGTGGACTCGGATATCGGTGAGCGCGAGCGCGTCGCGTCGGTGGCGGCTGCGGGTCCACTGGTCATTGTCTCTGGACTCCGGAGAGCGGTGGTCCGAACTCCGAAGTCCGACTCGGCAGGTGGGGTCGGCAGGAGATATGTGTACTTGAAGGCAAGCCGGTGGTTCGCTTCTTTTGTTTTTTTTCAATAAAAGGATTTCACAGCATTGTAGTATCACCTGAAGCTTGTTTAGCTAAAATATTAGCTACTCTCTCTGTTTCATAAAAAAATATTTTTTAATTTTTAGACTTCAAATTTGATCACTCGTCTTATTAAAAAATTTGTGAAAATATAATTTATTTTATTGTTAATTTTTTATCATTAGAAATACTATATAAGCATAGACTTGTTTATTTTGAATAAGACGATTAGTCAAACGTTGTTTTTAAAAGTCAAAAAATGATTTTTTTTATGAGACGAATTTCATTCTAAAAAACCTTGGAGACGTGTGTGTTGCGTGGTGTAGTGATGCAAGGTGAACTACATTCTAAAAATATTAATATTTTTATATTTAGTTAAAGCACAAGTATTATATCTTTAATTAATAATATTTAAAAATAACTAATTTTAAATGAAAAGAGTTACATACTGTAATAATTTGTTTCACGATGAATTTAGTAAGGCAGTTCATATATAATACTCCTTCTATTTCAAATTATAAGTATCAAGTTTTTCAAATTATAAGTCATTCTCATTTTTAAATTTTTTTCTCTTTCTAATACATCTCCACTGTATCTCTCTTCTCGTTTTTAGAACATCCTTTTTTTTCATTTTTTTCTTAATTTCCGTGCCTGAAATCAAAACTACTTATAATATGAGACGGCGAGGTGAGAGGAAGAGAGTACATCATAATATTTCATTATTAATGATTAAAGTTAAAAAAATAAATTGAATTAAGCCTAAATGTACTTATATTTTCGGACCCGAAATCAAAACGACTTATAAAATGAGACGGCGAGGTGAGACGAAGAGAGTACATCGTAATATTTCATTATTAATGATTAAAGTTAAAAAAATAATTGAATTAAGCCTAAATGTACTTATATTTTTGGACCGAAATCAAAACGACTTATAAAATGAGACGGCGAGATAAGATGAAGAGAGTACATCATAATATTTCATTATTAATGATTAAAGTTAAAAAATAAATTGAATTAAACTTAAATGTACTTATATTTATATTTTCGGGCAGATGGAGTAAGACTATGTCGTATTTGTCTGAAATTACTGTTCCGACTCGTCAACAGATGGATAAAAGATATCGGCAGGATCAATCAACTACGCGAGACACTACCATCATTCATTAGTTTAGTTCACCTCTCGAATCTGTAGCATTTCACCACAACATGTTTTTTTCAGTTGTTTCTGTTCATCTAAAATTGAACTTGGCCACCTGTTCAAGTAACAAAAACCCCCAGATCGGTTTCCAAGTACACAGTACAAGAGCACAAGTCTTATGCAGCTTAACATGCACAACTTTGGCCATACTCGATATGGCCACTGCATAAATATGAAAGAGATTATTACAACTCACTGTGATCTTTTAATTCCTTTATCATTGTTCTTTACATGTACGCTTCTGCCAATTTGCAGAATAGCGACGAGAAAAGGAAAACAAAAAAGAATAGGATGTATAGGCCAATGACTACGGAGAATTCAGGTGAGAACAACTAAATTGTGTCAATCTTGGCTCTCAGAGACTTGGTTAGGCAATCTAATTACAGGGGAGTGTCGGAGGCAGCTGCTCCTGACGGCTGGGGCAGAGAAAATTCCGACTCATTTGTGCATGCCAACTATCTAGGGACTAGCACTATATTGCAACTGTACAGAAAGCGGCGTTTTTATTTCAACTACATGAAGTAGGATAGGTTCTCCTTCTTTCGCGACCCACCTTCACCGTACTGGTTGTTCCACTCGAGAAGTTCCTTCATGTTTGTTGAGTCAGATGAAACGCTAGCACAGACCTGCAGCAAATTATTTAACTTGTTATCATGTGGTCAACAGGCAACCAGGGAAAAAGTATTCTCAGTTCGTAGTGTTAAATTATTAGATAAATAAATGCACCATTCCCTAACCTGCTTATGTGCAAATTTAAAGTCGTCCATTTTAAGATCACGAATTGCCTCACTTCCATACGGTGGAGGATCAGGCCTACCTTCAGCTCTCGCCAAACTCTTCTCCTGCATATAAAGGTGGGACATTAACACCAATTAGCACGCCAGGGAGGAATTACATAGGCTTAAATATAAGAATATAAATGTTGCGCACACCTGATTTTCTTTCTGAAGGAGCTCATGAACTGGGCGCAATGCTGCAGTCACACAGAGATTCTACAGGGAGGAGAAACAAGATAATAAGCAGCTTTCCTTCTCACTGCTGAAAAGCACAAGGACGGCACAATCAACATACTTTCAAATCGCTCCCTGAATATCCGTCAGTCATATTGGCAAGCAGCTCAAGGTCCACATCTGTTGCCAACACTTCTTTGGATAATATTACTCTCAAAATCTTTTCTCTATTTGATGCATCAGGAAGGCCCACCATCAATCTGTCAATACAAAGTAGTGACAAGAGTTATCGAGCTGTGTTGCATGTGTGTGCGTGCGTGGGTGCGTGCGTGCGTGAGGGACCTACAACCTACCTGCGAGGAAACCTTCGAATAACAGCTTCATCAATGTCAAATGGTCTATTTGTGGCTCCAAGAACCAATACCCGTTCTTGTTCTTTAGTACGCAAACCATCCCAATTTATCATAAATTCATTTTTCATTTTACGCGTGATTTCATGTTCACCTGAACTCTCTCTCCTTCCTAGCAAACTATCAACCTGTAAAAGAGGTAATAAATGTAATGGCAGTTGCAGAAACATTCAAAAAGAATAACACAAGAAAGAAACCATTTGTTCACAAACCTCGTCAATGAATATTACAGCAGGAGACAATTTACTTGCCAGAGTGAAAATGGCCTTCACATATTTCTCTGCTTCTCCAGTCCACTAAAACAGAATAAAATGGCATCAGACTTTAACAAGGCGGGAAATTTGGCAGTTATTTTGGTTGAAGAGTACCTTCGATGTAATGGCTGATATGGATACATCAATAAAGTTTGCTCCTGCTTCAGCTGCTACTGCTTTTGCGAGCATAGTTTTACCTGTTCCAGGAGGTCCAAAAAGCAATATTCCCTTCAAAGGCTGACAGAGAGAAAAAAAACAAGTCAGTAATTCTTCAAAGTTGACTGATAGCTAGGAGCTGACATTGCAAAAAGGAATGACATCTTTTTTGGTTAGTACTTCAAATATATCAGTGCCCATTTAAAATTAGATGAACATACGGTACACACCTTTCTTAGCTGACTTTTACTAAACAATTCAGGTCTTTGTAGAGGGACCATCACCAATTCTTTCAGTACGTCTATTACATTGTCCAGGGCAGCAATGTCCTCAAAGGTAACTCCAATGTCTTTAGGTGGGATAACATTTGACAGAAGGGTTTTCTCGAATTCATTCTCTGTGGCCACATCCTGCCAAAAGTAATAAATGTCAGTGATATATCAGCAATGTACTTCTGAAGTACTCCCTCCTCCCTCCGGAAATATTAGCATTTCTGGGTTTGTCAGTAAAAGAGTTTCAATTTTTACTAATAGTATCTCAACAGATTCATTCCTTGAAAGACCAAGAATTACATATTATGGTAATTAGTTTTATGATGAATCTAAGAATACCATTTGTACTTTATCAAACATCATAAAAAGGCCAAAGTTGAAACTGTTTGACTTTGAAAAAAACCCAGAAATGATAACATTCCTGGACGGAGGGAGTATCAGGGTATTTAATCAATTAGAGAGGGAAAGGAGAGGTCACCTTTAGCACGCTCTTTAAACTCTTGTTTCCACTCTGTGTATTCTGTACTACACTGATCGCATGCTTGAGGCTGTATTCAAAACGCTAACTCAGTATTCTGCAGAAGGGATCACTGAATTTGAATCAAAGTGGGATAAAAGATTAGCAACATTGTTTTACCATTCGACCGAAAGTACCAATTTGGCATCCTCAGGCATATTTGATTTATTTTGCTGAAGGTGATAACTAACAGCAAATCCAACAATACTATCCACATCTGAAACAAAATGTGAGTGATCATATTATTAAAAGCTAAAAATGATAGAATTGACTATGAGCATTGAAATGGAAGGACAATTTACATTGGCTAGTCAGTAATTGATCACTGATGGATAACTCGTCAAGATCGTCGCATTTAATTCCTCTGCTGGTCAGAAACTACAACGACAAGCCAATGTCAGTGTCATATTAGCAATGTACTCTGAAGTTCAGTGTCATGAATTCTGAAATTCTTATTAGGAATGTAAATGATAGAAGAAGACATGTCCATAAAAACTATCAGAGGCTAACATTCTTTCATTTATTGCCTTGAAGTTTGAGGTCATTTCAATGAAAATATTACAGAACACTGCTTGCACAGAAATAAATTCAAGAGCATATGAAATTGATAAAGAAGTATGTTGATCAAATAAAGTCCACTTTACTCCCTCCAACTCCAAGTTTAGCCTAACTCCAGATAACCCCCTAAACTAAATTTTGGTTTACTTTATCCCCAGTATTTGTCAAATTGGTTCACTTTTCACCTTGTCTCCAGTCCAAAGTGGTTTTGATGACATAGCTTGACACAGGATTATTCATACATAACATTGGCCCATTCAAGAAGTAACTAGGGTGAACTCTTGGGTGCACATTGACGAGGATGACTATGCCATAATGAAGGGAGAAGCAGAGCGATTAGGGCAAACTCTTGGATGGAGATTGACGACAATGGCTAGCACCACCTTGGAAATGCATGTCCGGTCGAGTCAGTAAAATTGTTTTGACCTAACTTCACTCTCCTAAACCGCATTGGATTGGAGAGAAAAGGTAAGGTTTGGCACATATGGGGTTTGAATAAACCAAATTTTTGTTCAGGGGGTTCTGGACTAGGGCCAAACTCGGAAGGATTAAAGTGGACTTTATCCATCAAATACAGTACCACTACCATAAAGTTTTATTTCAGAACTACTTCTATATGATGGTCACACAACACACATAGTAGTAAAAAAAGCCACAGAATATATTTAACTTCCCAAGAAAATGGCAACATCAAAATCTTAAAAAGAAAACCCTCAATTGTAATGTACCTTACGAATGCTAAGAACATTGGCTTTAGCTTTAAGAGTCTGGGTGTCACGTTCTAGTTGTTTCTTCAAATCTGATAGTTGTGTTTCATTCTGCCCAACGAAAAAATATATTGTTACATTAGGTAGTATAGATAAGCCTGAGCTCAATTGGTAATAAACACACTTAGGGATGACACTACCTGTGGAAGTTCAATGGAAATTTTGTTAGGGAAAGTCTTAGTTAGGTGTTCTGTTGACTTTGTAGCACATTTGTTTCTATCATGTGAATTACTCTCATTGGTATCCTGCATTTAGCATTGTTACAAATATGGATCAAACACCAGGGCGATATTAATATTACTATTGAACCATTAAATTACAACAAACCCAAAAAACCTCAGTACTTCATGAACCTCTATAGACCCATAAAAGGTAATGCAGAAAATAATAATATTTTACCACTAAAATGTCAAGTAGTGTCTCATAGCCACTAGAATGCTTTGGAAAGAGAGATCTTCTAGGACGCGTCTACATAACAATCAAGAGAACGCTATTAACATAATTTGAACTGAAAGAGGTAAAGCATGGGACCAACCATTTTCTCCAGCTCTACCTCAAACATGCTGTATTACACATTAGGCCTTAACAAATTGTGTTCCATAACACCTTTCGTATAAGGTGTACAAGTGTACCTGATCCTTGCAGCTCTCTGCCTCAGTGTGAGACCCAATTATTAGAACACCAGGTGGAAGCGCGCTTCTCAGTGGTGCATGCGATTCTGTGTACTCAGTGAATGATTTTGCCACATCTTTGAGTAGCACGATCAAATTGCTGCTTTTTACCTCTTCTGAAATGAACTGAAACATGATGAAGGCAGAAAAACATATTATTGTAGGCATTAAGAATACATATATCAGCAATGATCACCTGACACCCATTACCTCTATTAGCGTGCCTAAATATAGGCTATTGACTTCACAAACAGATGAGTCTAGTTGAAGGTCACCAGCTGCAGAAATGACAGATTATGAAGATTACAAAGAGAATCAACAGTTAATAAAATCACCATCTCTTAGGAAGTTCAGGCTAACCATGACAAAAGAAGCCATGCTTTTCCTCACATAAACCTCCAAGATCATTACCATTAGGGATCTGATAATTAAATCTAACTCCAATTTTGGACAACATATTTTTCTCGAACACAATCACAACTTTGCCTCGAGAACCACAAGATGGGACCCTATAATAAATCAAACAATTTTTATCAGAATGAAAAAGAAAAGTATATCACGAACAGAAACACAATAACATGACAATAAAAGCTAGATCAATCAATGTTACTGATCTAAGTATACAATATATCAATCATAAACTCTGTTTAAAAAAGCCACCGCCTAGATCGCTTAAGCACCACCTAGGCGCTAGCAGGGTTGACAAAACCGGTGAAAACCGGCTGGTTTTCGCGGTTTCGGTGAAACCGGTTGACCGGTGTTCGGTTTAATAAATTCAAAAAAAAATTTGAAAATCCGAAAACCGGTCAAATCGGTCGGTAAACCAGTCAAACCAAGCGGTAAATCGGTAAAACCGGTGAACAACTGCTCAAACCGATTTGGTTTCAAATTCAAAAATAGTAAACCGGAAAAACCGGTCGGTAAACCGGAAAAACTGAGCAGTTTTCTCTCAAAATGTTGATTTTCAAATTTGTCCGGATTTTCCAGTTTACTGTAGCAGTTTTCTGGTTTTCGCAAAAAACCGGCCAAACCGGTGCCAGCTGATTTTCACAGCAGAAACGGTTTCAAAAACCCTGGGCGCTAGGCGGAGCGCCACCGCTTTGTTTTCAACTAAGATGCTAATTAAGCGTTTTCCTCTATTTTTGTTAATAATTATGTAATCACACACAGTGTTTTCCTTACTTTTCTCTATCTTTTTATATTTATTATCCAAAAGTACAAACGCCAAGATGTCACTTGGGAATGCCTAGGCGCTTAGGCGGTGCCCAACCGCTTGCTTAGTTTCTCTGCTTCTTAAACACTGACCATAAACTCTCAGTCTCTCAGAAGGGTATTCAACCAGCAGAAGCACCATTTATGAAGTCAGATTTTATCGCTCTTCTATGTTTCCTTTAATCGATAAGAAAAAGGTTCGATATCCTCTGATTTCACGCATGACAAAAGCTCAAGAACACAAGAGGGTCAACATTTAGTTTTGAGATGATATAAATTACCCAAAAGCAACATATAAGGAAAGCCCGGTGCACGTAGCTCCCCCATGTGCAGGTTCCGGGAAGGATCCGACCACTTTGGATCTTCTGTACACAGCCTTTCCCTGCATTTCTGCAAGAGGCAGTTTCTAGAACTCAAACCTGTGACCTCATGGTTATAAGGTTACAGTTTTACTCCTGCGCTATGGCTCCCCTCCTAACCAAAAGCAACATATAATGACAACAAATCATATAAAAAAAAATCTCTAGACACCCAAGATCCATTAATTAAAGTTAAAATAAAATAGGAATGCATATAGCTCCAAGAAAAATGGATCTGTATCAACCTTGAGCGGCCCAAACCAATATATTGCACTCTATCCCCTGCACAAGGAATAAGATGTAAGAAAATAAAGTCCAAGTAAAATTTGAACATAACAAAATAAAAGGTGCTCCTAAACCTTCTCTGAAATTGTTTTTGTTTGATTTTTCTTTTGTTGAATGCTGTTTTGGTGACGGTACAGGACGTAGTAAGGATGAACCAACAATATTATCTCCAAAACTAGAAGACGGAGAATCATTCCCCCTCCCATTCTTTGTAGATTCTTGAACCTTGGGAGACATCTGTACAGATTATCTTTCAGTACTTAGTAAATATTTTCATTATTTCTGCTGCTATATTGAGAAATATGAATGTATAATAAATATTCTGACTCTATATCATTAGGTAAACTGATGCAGAACTTACATCACATAATAGAAGAGAATCGACCATGAGAAGTCTAGCATCAAACTGCTTTGCAAGGGCCTTTATCAATGTTTCCTGATAAATTTCAGACCCTAGAAAACACGTTGGTGCAAAATAGTCAGACACCAAGGAAATCACCATGCAGACATTACAGTTACACACAACTGCAGGTCTTTAGTTCATTGCAATAGAAATAATACACTAACAAATTATGGAATTATACCTGCCGGGCCAGTCAATAGAATTCTCTGGTTTAAAGATGAAATTTCTGAAAAGTGGTTCACGAACTCCTTATTTTCCATGTGTATGAATGCAGATGACAAGAGTACATTCTTTGTGCTCTCACTGCAAGAAATGTGCCCAGATTTATAAAAAAAAAAGGTGAGAGAAGAAATGACACCTGCTATACAAATTTGGCATCCAAGATACAAGAAATACAGAGCACTGTAAGAAATAAGCAAGGACTAATAAAAACAGTGTCCTCAAGGAAACACAACACAGGCTGAATCAATTCAGAATCATGAGTATGAGAAACTATTAATTTAATATTTGGAGAAAGATCAAGAATTGACTAGCAAACTACTAAGAAATTATTCAGAAATATAACATGAAAACAAAAAAGACTCGTAGATACTAGAAAGCTGTTAAAGCAAATTCATGAAACACTAATCCATACCTGAGATAATATGGGAAATTATCAAGGGTTACTTCAATATCCTTTGGGCTAAGAAAGCCTTCCTTCAGTACATCTCTAAAGGTTTGATGTCCACTCGGGGATAAAGTGACCAGTGGATTAAGAGTTCCCACACAATCGCTCTGATTTTCAAGAGCTTTCAAGATCCACAAGTCAAGTCAATCTCTGATAAAGCTGCTCTACAGTATGGAAACTGATCTGATCTTATTGGTAGTAACTAGTAGACATACCAGATTCTACTACTCTCTGGTTATTCTCTCCAGCTGATGGAGAAGGGACTACTATTTGGTCCCCCAAATCGTTAGGAACAGATGCCAATATCATGGCCCCAGCAACAGATGACCTGTCGACTGTTTTGTTTTCTAAATGAATACTCTTCACATTAGAAATAGGAGTTTCTAAAAGGGCAAGAGTAGAAATCGGCACTGCTTTAGCAACTTTGTCACTAAGAGGATGCAGAAAAATCTGAGAGAGTTAAGGATCACTCGCAAGACATTTCCTCACTAGCCAATTATGGAATTACCTACTAGAATATAAAATCTATCGGTGAAGGACAGATAAATGAAACGCACATATCTCACTGTATGAATATGATCTGTTAATATACTAAAAAAGGGTGAGCTTTTAAAAAGGATACATAAGCATGCTTGTTAAATTCGCCGAAAACAACTTCATCCCCTCCAACGAGGGGAACTTTGGTGCCTTTTCTAACCCTTCTACCATTTACATGGACTCGACCTTTTTCACCTATGACTTGTAACTCACATGGGCCTCCTTGCTGGGATGAGAAACAAACAATGTTGATATAAAGAGCCAAGAAACATAACAGCATAACTATTTCAACGATAAAGATGCATAAAATACCTCGAGATGACGCAATATGCATAAAAATCTGCTGACAGCTTGGCCATTCAAACAGATGTCACACTGTTCTCCTCTGCCAACAGAAATTTGATTGCCAAGGATGGGAAAATGAGGAATCTGCAAACATAGATGGTTTATACTCAGTTTGGACATTGCGACCACACAGCAATAGAGAACAAATACCGGTGTCACCAATATGGAAAACAATTTTGAACCAGCTTATTAACAAGAAGAAAGATAACATACATATGGGTTCGTTGAAATCGGGAACAGAAAAAGAAGCAGTGAAGATGTTATGTTCACATCATTTACACAGACAAACATTAGATTGCATTCACATCAAGAAAATTGTACCATAACTTCAGCGACGCTTGACTATTTATGGTTGATTTACTACAAATAAACGATATCTTTTTTCATAATTTCATTATTAGGAGGTAGTAATTACATCAACCGAACAGGCAACTGAAAAAAAGTCCTTAAGCGAGGCACACGAGCAAGTTATCAATAAATAAACGCTTGCAAGCTCAACTGCATGTACTCGCTTATACAAAAGAAACCAGTAACTAAGCCGACTTCCCACACTCCCCATAACAGATGCCAAAAACATGTCGACAGTTCGACACTGCACAGAACGCTACTGTGTTATTGTAGAGAACATGTTGACACCGCACAGAATGCAACGAACATATTGAAGAAGTAACGCAAATGTCACGGCGAGTGTCGCAAGGAGACCGTGAAATTGTAGAGAAGCAAACCGCCGAAAACGGCATGAATCGTCAAGAAGCGGATTGTTCGTGCCCAAAGAACCGTCAAGAGCCCAGAGAAGAACCGTCAAGAACCCAGAAAAGAACCGTCAAGAAGTCCCCCACGACCGCAACACCGAATCATGCATCGAGCCACCCGCGCCCAAGAGGATGTGGACAGAAACGGCGAAGCGGAAAGCCAAACACCGAACATTCGAACAAACCTGCGAGCACTGCGACAGCAGCTTCGCCCACGGCCGCCCCTCCCCCGCCACCTGCTCCTGGACGACCTCCGCGTCCGCCTGCGAATCCAACAAGGTTCAGCCCCGAGAGGCATCCGAATCCTGCCTCCACGGTGGGAGAATGAACAACTCACTAGTACCTTTCTGCGCTTGGCCGCCGAGGCGGAGGAGGAGGCGGTGTCGGCCGCGGCCCGTGACGCCAGCGGAGACGCCGATGCGGCGCGCTTCCCGCCCCTCCCTCGCCCCCTCCCCCGGCCCGCGCCGACGCTGGGGGACGCCGAGGACGCGCGCGTCTTCTTCACCATGGCCGACCGGCGAGGCGGCGACGAGGGCTTCTCTCGCTTTCCGGAAAAGGAAAGGGAATGGAAGCCGAAGCCTCGGTGGATTCCCTCTTTACTTGGAGAGGGAAAAGCAAAAAAAAAAAAGGGAAAAATAGCGGAGGCAGTCGGGTGTGGGAGGAACGGGAGAAGGGAGATGGGAGGTTCTATTTTATTATTTTATCCGGGCGTGTAGTGCGGCCCACACGTCAGACGTCGCTCTCAACTGCTTTCTCCAAAAGGGGATACTCGCTGGATTCTTTCTGGGCTTTTCTAAGGTTTATCATTTCCCCTTTTTGATCTACCTGAAATTCTCCGAGATTGGGCCGTAGTTTAAAAGGGTTGGATCTTAATTATGGTCCGTTTAGAAATAAAAAAAACTGAGTCTATGCACTGTGCTTTTTTTTAATACTGTAAAGGCTTTCTGAATCATGCTTGTGTAACCAATTTTAATAGAATAGTTGAAGAAGTATAACTAGCTGTGGGCTTAAACTTATGTATTATTCAACCGAATTCCCTCTGCTATGAAATTGCCGTCGTTGATGAATTCAAATTTGAACGAGGCAGTTACAATAATTTTAGAACGAGCGAGTGAACTTCTGGAAAAGAGAAATCAACATTCGAATGACCTTTGGGAAACTGAAGTGTTTTATTTTTGCCATTTCTAAGGCCAGAATCATACGTAGATGACTTCAGACGGAACGGGGCCACCTGAAGTGGAGCGGTAAATTCATAAGAGCTATAGTGTTCTGAATTTCTTTATTTTCAACCATCCGATTAAAAATCGATAAATCAGGTCAATCGATATAGTACTCGTACAGTCCAAAAGGTAACTGTAAATTCTGACTGAACAGCGATTTTGCTACCGTATCAATTAGCAACACTGTAGCTTCCCTTACGTTCTACTGTTTTGGTTGCTACAACCCCTGAATTTATTTCTTAACCCAGGGGATCTGAACTCTCTTCAGACAGATACCAGTGCGAATAAAACCAGCCGTGCACTTTACAACTGTGTGCCCTACCCAATATCCCTGCCGCACTATAAGCTGGCTGAGCTGTGTTATGAACAGCTATACACATCTCTAACAAGCTGAAACCGTGCAGAAAAGTTGAGGACATGACGTCGAATCGTGCAGCAAATTTTCAGGGACGAGTTTGCTCACTGAGCTGAGCTCACCGTCCTCTGCCTTGTTATTGTTTCTGCAGCCATGGATTCTTCCACGAAGCAGGGTTAACGCTGATGATCCCGCGGAAACAGTCAAACAGCCGAGCTGATGATCCCGCTGAGCTCGCCGACCGCTGGGCGGCTTTCGCCGTGGTTCACGGTTGGTCACTGCTGCCGCGGATAGTTCCTCGGGGTACAGCAACAAAAACAATTGGATCTTTCTGCCTGTTCTGTTCACCGCTTGTTTCTTTGCAGGCAGAAACGATCTTATCACCTTCCTTGCTCGCTTCAGATTGCATGCAGTCTATCACTATGCGTAGCTTAACTTTGTGATACTACAACTCTGAATTCATGCGACCACTGCAAGTGCATGTTTGTCCACCACGGCCGCCACTTTCAAGTCCCCCCATCTTTCAGTTCAGTCCCCGTCAGAGCCCTCGCCTCGTTGGACCATGCTGTAAACAGGGCAGTGCATGCTCGGAATCCTCTTCCGTGACAGCAACGGTTTACATGGCCGCCATGCCTGGCATCAAGGCTAATCACAGCGCCGGTTCGCTGTCCCTGTGATTGAGTGTGGTTAACGTGTTCGCTTGAAGTTTTTGTGCTGTGTCGTTGCTTAGAGATGCTTTGACCTGGTCTAGATTTTTCGGCTAGAAAGACGAAAGAAAGAAGAAGACTATGCTCAATTTCACCTATAAAAATATTGGTCGCCACTTTTTGGTATGTGTTCTCAGTCCGTTTGTTAAGTGTTTGCTTGTGAGACTATGCATATGAATGTTTATATAGATTTAGAATTGAGATTCGAAGCTACTTGATGCATGAGTACTATGAAGACCAAGAGCAGTGTTGAAGTGTACTTAGACGTAATTTCTTTGCGATCCATACTGCTTGCGATCCATACTGCTTGTAATTGAAAAAATGTACTCACCGATAATTTAATGTACTTCTTTTTTTGCTAAAAAAAAGCATTCTTCTTTGCTCGTTCTTTCTTGCCAAAAAAAAAATCCAGTTGCCATGCGTCCATGATTGGTTCCAATAGCGTGCATCTTTATGAGCTACAGAAATGTTGATCAGCAGCACTTGCTAATAAATCCCTGAGTGTCGAACAGTGGGAGAAAAGAATATAAACAAATCCATTTATTAGTGCCCATGCCAACTAAATTTCAAACATTTAATTAAGAGACTGTTTGTATCCCTACATTTTATAGGAATTGAAATCTGAGGCCATTTAGCTTGGAATTTAGCATTACACAGCGTTTCTAAGCTCACAAATAAGCTTATCTCAAATTCATAGAGTGAGAGATGAAAATAGATTCTATAGATTATTATGCTAAAATTCTATTCTCCAACTTATAACACATTCTTTAACTCACTTCTCTGTATACAACTATATTAGCTTAATTAATTTATGTCTAAATTGTAATTTTCAAAATGAATTCAATTTCAAATATCCAAACGGGCCCTAAGTTTCAAAAAGAATGTTCCTGCCAAGAAAAGAATGCCTCAGGTTCATTTTCATGTTGCCCCACTGCTCTCCTATTTTCCTCATTTCAAAGATGCGGCAAACTTGTACTCTCTCTGTGTCAAAATAAGCGTTCTTTTAGATTTTCAAATTAGTATTTATTTTATTGTTAAATGATTCATTATTAAAAATACTTTAAACTTGACTTGTTTGTTTATATATTTTCACAATTTTTTGAATAACATGGATAATCAAATATTTTTTTTAAAGTAAAAAATGTTACTTATTTTACAGAGGGAGTAGATTGTCAGAACTCAGAAACACTTGACGAAGACGTGTGTAGCCGGACCTAAGAAACTGCCTTCAGACTAGATCACTGACCAAAACCAAAACTGGTAATAAGAAACAATATCCCAAGGTGGGAGTAAACTAAACTGATTTTGCTCCCACCATTTTTTTTGCGATGAGTTTACTCCCACCGTACTCTTCCATTCTAAAACTATTATTGACTATTAATATTATACTTACAGGCGACAATAATTTTAGAAGAGTTCCGCTAAGATAAACCATATTCCCTTCTTTCACCTGCCAGAGGTGAAACTTCGAATCAATCTGAAACTTCGAATCAATCTGAACTGTCGAATTTTGAAACGAAAAAAAAGTCTATGCAATGTCTCCGGCGAAATTTCCTTCCATGGAGCAATTTTCTTTTTGATGATGGCGTTTATTTCTAAAATAGTTACTTACTTAATATATAACACATGCAACTTTTTATAATTTATTGATTTTCTTTTAATTTAAATATTATAATAATTATTAATTATTTTAGTTCTTTTACCTCCTAAAAGATAAAAGAACCATTGTTTTATTGAGATCCGTGTAAATGAACGGCTCACGTTCATTTGGGTCTACCGTAGAATTTGCTTTTTTAGTAGATATTATACTTAAAGAACAACAGTGCAACATGTATTGGTCAAAAATGTTAGAATAGATGGAGTATTATACTTGTATTGGTCAACATGTACAAGTATACAACATGCTATAGTACTATATACGAGTATACGATATGCGGTAAATATAGGATCTGGGCATATCATAACTCATTTTTTGCCATTGTTGCCGGCGAGCAAGAGGTATTTGTCCTTCCGTGTGAGCATGGTGCACGCGTACCCCAGCGCCGCCGCCAGCATGCGCTGCACGCGGTTGGCCACGTCGGTGCTCGCCACCTTCCCCTCCCTCACCGGCGACGTGTCGACCCTGTCGAGGAACTGCACCGTGTAGCACATCCTGGGGTTGGACAGGAAGTAGAACGGGTCCACGCCTTTCCACCCGCCGGCCGTCGTGCTGTAGAACATGCTCGTCTCCACGGCGAGCGCGACGGGCACCACCCCGCTGTCTCCGCCGAGCTCGGCGAACAGCGGGCTGAACCGAAGCAGGAACGGCTCGCGGAAGGTGTGCCCTCGGGGCAGACCACCACGCTCAGGGCCGTTCCTGAGATTTTTAGGGTCCGGTGCAAAACTACAAATTAAAGCTTTTTTAAAAAGATTTATAAATAAAATATACTATTTTATAAAAAAATATCAATTATCTTTTATAATTTTTTTTAAAAAAATTCGAACATCCTAGTTAGACTCAAAATCATTGACAATAGTATTGATTTTAATCTATTCTCAATCTCCGATTAAAAAAACGTAAAGAATCACATCATCAAAGTGTGTAGTTACCATATATATATCTACTCGCTTAAGCACTGTGTATAAATAAATATTATATGTGATATGTATAATATTTTTTAACGAATAAAACTGCAAAATACTATTTGCTTGTTTGTAAATGCTATATTAAACTAATTAATTAACGAAGCCGCCACGACTTGCCGGTCGCGGCGTGGATCGCCGTGGCGTACCGGTACGGCAGCGCGAGCGCCACGGCGAGGCGGAACAACGCGAGGGCGCCGCCCAGGCGGAGCCACATGAACATCGCCGTGACGGCGAGCGGCGTCGGCAGGAACGCTAGCCGGCCGTCGTGGAAGACGAGCGGCCTGGGGTACTCGTGCCGTGGCAGGCGCCGCCACTTGCTCTGCTCCGCGTCGCTCACCACGGACATCTCCTGCAGTAATATATCGCGTTAGTTCTTATATCGCAACGGTCAAGGACATCACTGGCATGCCATGCACGGTTACATCACTGGCATGCCTTGCAAATGGACGCCACAGGTCGACGAACGAACTCCATGGAGCCTCCAGAGAATCCAACGACGTCGATGTCGTCGTCGCAGCCACCCGCCGCCTTCTTCTTCTTCCTCAACTCCGACATCAACGTGCCACCTGCAACATCCTCAGCCAAGACGCCAGTGTAAAACCCCCAAACCGTCTTCATCTCCATCGCCGCAACGACCGCGGCCGGCGGCACCTGCAGGTACTCCCTCAAGAACGGCTCCACCATGACCCTGGGCATCGCGCTGGCCCACACCATCCTCGCGGGGTCGGCAGCCCGCCGCGCCACCTGAAGCGCCTCGGCAGTGGCGTCCTCTAGGAGCCAGCGAGGCAGTACGGCGCGGCCGGCGCGGAACGTCCCCTCGCGCAGCCCGCAGAAGGCGACCGCGGCCATGGCCCTCACGGCCCAGTCCCCGCCGCCGACGCCGAACAGGCAGGAGATGAACGGTTAGAGGAGCAGCAGCGCGAGGCTGCGGAGGAACCCGCCGGCCTCGAGGGCGACGAGCATGAAGTAGGGGAAGAGGGAGCGCGACCGACGGAGCAGCGCGCCGTCGACGTCGACGACCAGCGTGGTGCGCCGCGAGGTCGGAGGGACACACCTGTGGACAGTGGGAGGACGGTCGGGCGGCGTGCACTACTGAAAACCGGATATTTGCCGAGTGTCGAAGACACTCGACAAAGCTCATAAAACACTCGACAAAATGTTTGCTGAGTGCCACCTTCGACAAAACAGTGCCGGCCGAGAGGAGGGTTGTGAAGAGCCGCCGACGCGGCCATCGTCTTCCTGGCCATGCAGGTAGAGGAGCAAAGCTTCAGTTCTGTCACTGTTGCAGTTGCACCGCTTGCTTTGGCAGCTTCATCGTGTCATGTATGTGTATTTATATTTTATACACAACTTGTGCCAGTCTAATTAATTGATTTGTCACTTTGGCACAGTGCTAAGCGCCGTAATCAATGGTTGAAGGGGATATCAACGGAAACCGAATGGGTCAGGTGAGGTCTATTGGGTAACTTTATAATCCCTCCGATTTTACAGTACCGACTTTGATTGAACAAAACAATATCAGAGGGAGTGTTTTTTTCCTAGCCATATAATTCCTCCGTTTTTTAATTGTTGTCCTATTGACTTTTAACTCTAACTTTGAGTATTCGTTTTATTCAAAAAAAAAGTTTAACAAATATCATTTATTTTGTTATAATTTACTTTATTATTAAAGGTATTTTAATCACACTTTATAATTTTATACATTTCAATTTATTTTTTTTAATAAAACGAATGATCAAAGTTGATGTTAAAAGTCAATGACGACACTAATTCAAGAACGGAGGGAGTAACTTTTGAGATTCACCACGATGCCATGAATTAAACATTAGAGGAGCAAATGTTTGCACCATATTCCCAAACATATGATTCAGCACTATGAGAACTATGACCACCTAAGGGCCTAAGAGATGGGGAGGATGAAAGAAGGGAAATGTATCAAAAGAACCGATGTGATGAAGCAGAAGGAAGCGGGGAAGGTATAAGAAGCTCATACATTGTGTCAGGACAGCAAACGTGAGCCGTGTCTCGTGAACTATCCAGGTCTACCAGGCATGACTACAAACCAAATGTCTCAAAATACAAGTGTCAAAGGGAGAAAAATACAATTATCATTTATTTAAAAGAGATGCCAGATACAATGGAACGGTTCAGAGGAACGATCCACCACTGACAGTGGGTCAGTATGTGGGCTAGCCCCCCTACTGGCTTACCGGTGGGTGACACCGCGTGCTACTCAGAGGAATCACATCTAGATATAGTATGGCTTTTGGATGGATGCAGTCCATTTATTGAAGATAAAGATCGCAAAACCAAAGGAAGTGGAGGTGTGAAATATAAAATGTTAAAGATTTTTTTTCTTTGAAAACATGGATTCATTAAGGGAGCACAAAAATGTGCAAAGCGGCGTGTACATGAAAGAAAAAATTAAAGTAACAAAAACTGAGCATAGTTTTTGTTCTTATGGGCCTGAATTTTTTGTGATTGATATAAGCTTTGTGCCATGCGTTTATACAATTCATCTGGAACCAACTCCAAAATTTAAGGACAGGAGCAGGACCAGCTTGGAGGGGCTGTCTGGATTCAGACAGATTAGAGATTCAGAGGCGAGTCCATGAGGATGCTCCTTCCGATCTTAACAATGTCAATGGTTCAGAGAGTAGTGACGACTTGGTTAAACAAATGTTCCTCTTTTAATTTCTTGAACTGGGTCTTAGCTAGATGCAGCAGTCAGCATGGAAATCCATTATAGGCCTTGCCACGACTTGCAAATTTGGCGATGGTCTTCATCTGCATGAATTAGAGGACCAAGATGCTTCAATGCAATGTAGAAACTCGTTGGAGCGAAGTTTGGTGATCGGTACAAGCCCATAGATGAGCTTGACCAAGTGGAAAAAGGTGCTATCTCATTTGCACCAAAACGACAGGATAATTTTCAGCAACATGCCAATAGTATGGTGCGTTTTATAAACAGATTTTAGTAGACTCCCTGCAGAAAGCAGCCAATCAGAATATGGGCGATCTTCACCAGCCTGTACACCAGATGTTCAGCAGATTCTGAACTATGGTAAAGTCTTGTTCTTTGAACTTCACTTTAGCTTTGCAAATTTCAGTTATTATGTCCATTTCAACAGCTCAACACAGTTCATATCTGGGAGATACCTCAAATGCTCAAGCATTGAACCTGGCATTTGTTGGGAGGGGCACCAGGAGTTTGAGCGGACCATATTGTGCTCCATCAGGGCCAAGGCTTGCACCAACAATATGAACTTTCAAAGAAGTTTGACTTGAGGTAGTAAAAAGAAACAACTGTCCAATTTGAGATAAGAAAATCGATCTGAATGTTGTTCTTTAGGATGCTGTTGAACTAGATGCTCTACAAAAAGCTACCAAACTGGTGTTTGATAAACTAGATATCTGTACTCTATATAAATGATATAGTTCTTTACTTTTGTTAGTAACAGTATTTGCTGTGCTGAAGATTTCATGTCTTCTTGGTCCCCGAATGAATTCAGAATAAAGTAAACATAATGCAGCTTGTTTGGTCATCTATTGTGAAGCTCATTTATAAAAAAGGGGAAATTTTAGCTGACAATTTATTATTATAAAGCCATAGGCTAACAAACATGTCATCATAGAAGACTCTAAAGTTCGCACGTCTGTTACAATCAAACTATTCACATGATGCTGTAATGGCCAATGAATGTATGATACAATAGAAATTTCTAAACGGGAAACATGTACACAAGTCTCAGTTTTGAAATTTCCTTTATGATTATCATCTTTCTATCTCTCTCGGTGTCCTCTCTCCAAGTGTAATGTAATGAAACAATTTACCTATAGAATTATGAATCAATTTGCATGATTGATTGCTGTAGAAGATTCAAAACACACTACTCTTTGCTTCATGCTGATCGAATCTGGGCTCAGATGAGCATGGTCACAGTAAATCAGCCTTCATTTTAATTGATTACTTATCTTTGTTAAATTTGTCATTTGGAGTCCTCCTTCCTCCCGTGCTGCTCATACTGAGCTGGTTCCTATATCTGATTGGTGTTTGCAGCTTTCTCTGTGAAGACTGTGATAACGGCGACTTACAAGATGGATTTATATTCCTAAGTGGGTCACAAAGCACGGGAAAAAGTTAGCCATCTGCATATGGTAGTTCTAAGTAAAACATGGCAACTGAATTCTCACCTCGTTGGTGTAGCTTCAGGCTTCTTTATAGTTGAGGTGCCTCTAATGACAGCAGGACTAGCTTTTAGTCGAATGGCTGACACCACCACTTGGTCAGAACAGCTAGTAGCTGCAGGACCGAATTTGTGTGAGCCCTCCGATTGTACTGATTCAGTCCCACAGCTTTGCCGCATAGGACTGTATTTTTGATAGAAAGAAGTTGGAAGCTGTGCTGTGTCACGCTCCACCGCTTGCAAGGAATTAGAATTCTCAAAGCGTTTGTCACAAACAGCAATCTTATTCGCCCAAATCCCTAACTCATTGCAATTCTCA
>BCLG01002738.1:0-12290 GCA_001602295.1 Zoysia matrella
TTTGACCTTCACTAAACTTAAAAATGCTTATATTTTAGAACAGAGCGAGTAGATTCTTTCTGAACTTAAAGATGGCAAATGAATTGTAACCTCTTCTAGATGAATGTCCTTGCGTTGGAATGGACTGGAAAATCTTATAGTTTGCTTAACGCTAATTTTCAAGTCTCATAAAAATATACACATTGAAAATATACAGCTCGAATCGTACATAATTCTATGATGGTTCATGCTGGATTGTTCAGGTATAGATGTTAGAGGCAGCAAGGATTTATGGAAAATATACACATTGAAAAATAGGCGGCTTGAATCACACATATATTTCTATGGTGTTTCATGTTGGATTGTTAACATATAGATGTCAACCATATTACAATTACAGTTAATTGTTGTCGCACGCTGCAAAGGTCGTTCACAAGGCCACAATACACATTATTGCAATTTGCATAACTAGATTCAACGGTATGTTTAATTCATGGATGTAACCCTTTTATTTCAGTATATTATTTTATTGAAAAATAAATTATAAAGGTTACTCGATGATCAAGAGGAGAATGTGTGAACAGTAATAAGCAGTTAAACTGTTGGGGAGCCATAATTGTCGACCAAACTTAAAGGCCTTGATTGAACGCCTCTAGAACACACCACGGGGGTGCACCCCTAGTATACGGGGCTATATAAGAACAACAACTCCAGGCTAGAGGTGAAATGAGGAACCAAGCTATTCCACTACCCTAATTGTGAACCAATCGCGTCGGCCTTACAGCACTGGGAAGGGTGCTCCGTCTTGGCCCTTGGTGGTGAGAACATCACTCTTTAGATACACACAACATTATTCAAATTGTATTGATGAAACTCACGCACGACAGTTGAGATTAGATGTGAGCTCGTTTTTAAATATATGTTTTTTTTTAGAATAAATTGCTACCTAATGACTATCATGATTAAGAATATTGGAGAGGGTCAAGTGAAGCATAAAGAAGGACTTAGAGATGCTCAAAATTAGCAAGGCACGTTCAACCTCAGAGAAGATCCGATCCAACTCAAGTTCGAGTCTAAGTCGAAGTTTTGGAGCAGTCTGTACTAAAACAGACGCTCTGTTCGCATATGAGCTCCGTTTTAGACGTAAATGGAAAGCTAAGGAGATAACCTTTCCAACAGATCTAATCCCGTGCGAAAATACTTTTTAAATTTTCGAAAATCACTGAAATAATATGACATTCAGAATCTGTTACAGTATTGTAACACCATCTTTTGTCTCTTGGGCCGTGTATCCTTTCTAGACCCATTAATATTAGAGTTTGCCTCTTAAAGACGTCCTAACCTATATAAACAGTAGCCGCATCATTAGAGATAGGTTTTTTATTAGTTTTCATCTGTTATAAAACAGTTTTATCGTTTGAAGGTTTGTTGGTTTTTCAACTTCGTGATTTAATTTAGATTTCGCAATTGAGCTGCGTTCTTCCTTGTTCTTGCTTGTGTTCTTTGATTCGCAGGCTGGGATTAGCCTTTTTGGCAAGGTCAATCATGTGCGTGTGGTTGATAACCAGAAGAGAAGTAGTGCTGCGATTACAAGATCTGAATCGTGTTGATTTGAGGCCGGATAGATTCTGTGTCGCATCTCTGACAAATCGAGAGTAACCACGACATAACGCCACATACACATCACTCGGTGGCTGGAACAAAGAAGAGAAGGAGCACAAGAAGATAAGAGCTCAAGATCTAATGTATGATCCTAATTCTATCTCCTATATGGTAGTTCTCTCCTTACGCTAAACGATCCTAAATATCTAACACTTTGTACCTATGCAATCGTGTGCTTCCTCGATACTTCCTTTCTGTTTTTATTTTGAGTACTAAGCTTTAGCGTACATGCAGGCTTTGAAACAATCCATTATTTTGTTTTGGTGTATTATCTGCAAAATTTATATTAGAATTGGACTCACGGATCCACCCACTTACATCCCTAATTATATTGAAAGGGAATAATGTTTTTCCATTAAGGGTCCGTTTGATCCTCAGAATTGAATTAAATTCCATGAAATTGAATTGTCAAGAATTAAATCAGCTAGAATTTGATTCAATTCTATTTTTTTTGTTTGGTTGGTCTTATAATTAAATTATTGGAATCAAAATCAAAATGTTGTATGGGTGAGAATCGAATGAACAGGAAGTAAATGTAACACAATCAAGTCATATGATCCCAACCGAAACACTACTAAAATATGATGGAATCAAAATCAAACATTACCAAATCATGCTAGAATCAAAATTATGCTTCAAAAAGAATCCCCAAACTAAAAAAGTGGATATGGTGGTTGAGGCTTTTCATCGAGCAACTGGCTGGTGTGGTGGTGTGCGTGAACATCAAGCAGATTGACAGATCAAACAGGAGCGGGCACGTGATGCAGCTGTCCTGCAGTCCTGCAAGAATGACGACCAAGCCGTGGGGACGCAAGTGAAAGGATCAAGTGATCGAGAAGGGGGTTTGAATCGGGCACTAACACTAGTAGACCGTTTTCTCACTCTTCCTCAAATCGAGCAAAACAAGCAATCAACTCCTAGCAAGCGAGGGATAAGCAAGAATGAAGACAAGCTAGAGGATAACAACCTAGCATAAAAAGATAAAGAGCAAAGCAACCTATCAAACTAGTAAGCAAGCCGGCACGAGAGCCACTAAGAGATACAACCAAGCAACTTATCACACCACTCACAAAAGGGACAATGTGATAAGTAAAAAGAAGGGTCAAAGAGATGCTCAACGATTTTTCTGAGATCTCGAAAGGATGGCGCCTAATCCTCGTGAACCACTCCCATCAGAATCTTGATTCCTCCAGTCGTTCAAGGAACAAAGCTCACAAGGATACGCTCTACTTCCGAAGTGAAGACACAGACGCCTTGGCTGTAGCAAACAATACTCAAGCACTAGAGCAAGCCTCCAAGGCTCAGGCGCTCACTTTTGGTGTCTCTTTCGAGCGAAGGACCCGAAACTGCTCACAAACTTGTGATGTTATCTTCCATAAGTCTTCGAAACCTCAGACAACGATGCTTAACTGGTCTAGGCTGCCATAGACCAAGAGTAACAAGCCGAATACACTGCTCTCAGCCTCACAAGCTCTAGAAATATATGGATGCTCTTTGCTACTCTTCACAAGACACAAAATCTCATTAGATGCTCTCTTGTGCTCTCTTTGGTGACCTTTGGCTCTTCACAAATTATCTTCAACTGTTCTGGTCACGAGCAACCTGCACAACAGCTCCCTCAACGGTTTAAATAGGCCCCAAGCTCTGAAACAACCGTTAAGAGCTATTACCAAAAAGCTAACTTCTTTTTGCAGTCATCGGACTGTTTGGTGACTGGGAACACCGAACTGTCCGATAACTCCCGGTCTTCTTCCGGCAAAAAAATCCTCTCTATTAATCATTTTATGTGACATCGGACTGTCCGGTTCATACTATCATCGAACTGTCCGGTGACCTTCTCTTTAGAACTTCCAGAGACACCTTTTCTGGACACCATCTTCTGGGCTCACCGGACTGTCCGATCACTGTGTCGACGGACTGTCCGGTCACTGTGTCGACGGACTGTCCGGTGACACCTCCTCTTGACTCCAAAGAGCACCTCTCGCTGAACTTCTAGCTCCTGCACTCACCAAACTATCTGGTGATCTCGACGGACTGTCCAGTGATTTTCTCCTCAACCTCCAGAAAACATATTCTCTGGACTCCTGGCTTCGACCCTCACCGGACTGTCCGGTGACACCGACGGACTGTTCGGTGGCTCAACAGCTGCTGAAACTGGACTTCTCTAAGATCTTCTTGCTTCCCGCTGCAACTCTTGACATCTTTAAGCTTTCACTGATTACTTAAGTGCTTCAGAGAATCTAGAGCATCCATACTCCCTAATTCTTGTAAAACCAAGACGAGTGACTCGAACTACTCTTAATAGTACCAGTGTTTTTTATAAGCTCAAAGCCAAAAATCTAAGCCACACAAAGCTCTAGATCATGCTTAGCCTTGGACTAGTTCCTCCCTTGAAAAACACACCATGGACCTGAACAACCTTGAAGCAACCAACTCGTAGAAGTGGAGAATAGTGATGATGAACTTACATCCAACGAGTTAGTTCATAGTTCTCATTCAATCATCAAAATCATTCATACCTTTGAGAGGCTTCAATGATCATGAAGCTAACAGCAAGCAGGCAAGCTGTGATGTAGCACGCGGTCGGATGCCAGGCTTTTCGGTGCTAACGCACCATTCACGATGATCCAGAGGTGGAGCACTTGTCGGTATCTATGGACAGCGGAGATGATGGGCGGGATCCAGCGGAGCATGGGGGTTGTCCCCCGTGGAAGTCACGGCGGTGCCAGTCGCACCCGCTTCAAGGAGGCTGGTGACGCAGGGCGCCTCCTCTTCGTCCTCCTGGCTCTCAGGGGCATAGCACTTCCTTGGTCGGCCCCTACGGGGGCGGCCGCCCTGCATCTTCTCCTCCTCGTTCGTCCACATTGCCTCAAGATTCGGCCTGCATCTTCTCCTCCTCCAGTCACTCCTCCTCATCCCTCCGCATCGACTCACCCGCCGGCAGCGGGCCGTAGCACCGTTGGGCAGCATCTTGGATACCAGATGCGGTGGTGCTGCGACGGCGACGCAGGGTGGAGCAACGGACTCGATTCTAAGCGTTTTCAGTGTTTTGGGTTGGAAATGGAGGAGGCCTGTAAATTGGGAAGTCAGAAAGGGGCAGAATTGTGTAATTGAACTCCAGTGGGCTGCCAAACAAGCCGGCTCTAGAATTCGATTCAATTCGGCCTGATGGGGAGCCAAATAGGCCCTAATACAAGTTAACTGTAAGATTATATTGTCAACATTCATTTTGTTTCAAAGTGGTGTTGGTAGCTTCAAAGAAGCTCCACTGGAAGATGTGCACGGACGTAAGCAACGCAACATCCACTATCCTCGCAGGTGATCACATATACAAAGTTTTATTCTTGGTCAAAGTCTATGAATTTTGGGCAGGGTCCATACAAAGCTCATTTTCAGAAAAGAGAATTTCTCATTCCAGCTTGAAAATATATTGAAATTATTTCTCATCCTAAAGAGTGCAAGTAAGCTCCATTTCCTGTTGCACAAACGCAGAGGAAAAAGAGAGCAAAAAAAACAATATAAGAAATGCCTCTAACCTACAGCTTGACATATATAAAAAAAAAATGAACAAAGCTCCTATGAGCGGTAGCCCAGGATCAGCTCCATCTGAAGCTGAAGATATATGGGCTTGAGATGCGGCGACAAAGCCAGATTGTATTGCAGACTTTTCTTAAATTGTTGTGATGTGATAACACTTAGGTAAATACTTGAATTACAATTTTTCTCCTAACAATAATAATTTTAAAACAAAGTGAGTACTTGACATGGCATTCTATAAACTTGTGGCTTGGAATGAAAACTATGAACAAAAGATATCAGGGAACGTTCCTGGATGGATCATGTGTAGGGGTGGTAAAGGGCCACCACCCATAGGCCCTTTCAAAATCCATTTCGACAGTTTTCAATTTACGTAAAAATTGAATTCGAATTGGGCCTGGCCTTTTTATATATGTCAAGTGCCATATATATAGTATGTCCTAACTAGGTCAGCAAGATGTAAGCATGCGTATGTGGGAGCAGAACAGGCTTACCCCACAGGGTGACTCCGTGACTGCCGCCTTCATGATTCCTTCGTCGTGGAGAATTTTTTTATGGCACCGGTGCCACCAAAACTAATGTGGCAGCCACTCTTTTGTTAAGCCACGTGGCAAATAGTAATATTCTATTAATTCATCCGTAACTTCATTTTAGATTTTTCTTTTCTTTTCCACGCTACCCCTTATGTATCCTCACATCGGCACGAATATCGTTTGCCGGATCAAAAAACCTTGTGCATTTTCTTGTTTCTCTAGTTTATCGCTCAGTTTTTTGGGTTTAAAATTTGAATTTTGAAATAAAACCGACTTGATCGGTTTCAAATCCGATTTGACCGGTTTTCATCTGGTTTGACCGACTGGTTTTCGGATTTTTAATTTTTTTTTTCAATTTTTGTATTTTTTTCAAAATTTTAAACCGAAAACCGAATCGTCCAGTGGTTCGGTTTCACTGAAAATTGTGAAAACTAGTTCGGTTTTTCCATTTTTGAAATCCTTGACTGCAAACCGGTGCCGAAATGTCAGGAAACGGACCCATAGAGGCAGCGTAGGAAAGAAAAATAAAAACTAGAATAGAAGTTACGGGGATTAGTGAAAGATTTGTGCTTGCTACATGTCATAACAAGGGAGTGGCTGCCACTCTAGTTTTGTGGCACCGGTGCCATAAAAAAATTCTCCCTTCGTCGTACCTAAGATTTTTCTGTGAACCTGCTCCCTCTAATTCGATTTTGTCTCGTTCTTATATGTTCTTGCTACGATGAAACCTGCCTCTCTTATCTTATACCCCTTGATTGGTCGTGCGCTTCTTTGCTGTCGATGTCCCGGCAAAGCATTAGAGGTATTTGAGCATGATCAGCTTTTATAATTTTGGTCCTCCCCATAGATTCCTGTACATTGCATCAAACGTATTATATCTAATGGAAAATGGTAGTTGAACTTGCATCAAGAGGATTAATAGTAAGCGATCATGTCAAATATCTCTTGAACTCGATGGGGTAGACATTATCTAAAAAACCTTGATGGAGTAGCAACTTAGATTCATTAGTTAATTTAATTGAGATGTGATACTAGCTAGTTCAAAATATGGTATCAATGTATAATTAACCTGTTATACAAGTTGAGTATTTGCTTTAGAGTGGTCTATATCTTGATTGAGAGTGGGTCGTTGTACTATCATTCACATGGATGTTCTCAATTTTCTTTACAGGAGCGCTAGCATATCTAAAGATATGAGGCTATAACCCCGTGGTATTTTCAACATTATCGCATCGTCCTACTGCTATGCCTATAAACATCACTGCGAGTGGTGGGACCAGCTGCCTTTCTGGAATTATAGATTGATACAAACGGACGTAGTACCACATTACTTTCGTTGTTTTCTAGTACTCTTTTCGGTTTTAAAATATTGACACTGTAAATCAACTTTGACTACTTATCTTATTTAAAAAATTTGTTCAAATATATAAAATTTTATTACTTGTTTTATTATTGATGGAATTTAAAGCACGGCTAATAATTTTATTCATTGGAATAAATTTTTTAAATAAAACGAATAGTCAAAGTTAATATTGGATGTGAACGGTGTTAAAGGAAAGAGGTATCAATAATTTAAAATCGGAGAGAGTTGTATTGTTAAAGGAAAGAGGTGTTACCTTTTGTGTAACCATATTAAAGCTCTTTCTGTAACCAGATTATAATATGATGGGTCGACGTTAGTGCTCGATTATTGTGGCCGGATTAGGTAAGTTTAAAATATTTGTGAAACAAATTTATATTTTCCATTTTATATGTCTTGCAAAAGTACAGGTTTATATATAATCCATCAAGTTCAAAGCTGTGTTTGGCAAACTTCATCATGGCCAGTTCTGCATCGTCGTTGGGGATTGATCGACGAAGCGTCCATATGCATACATCACACGTACTGTTGGTGGTAGACGGATGCGTGGAAGTGACTCAAAACAAGTGGGAATTAACAATAATATGTTACAGACTAAGAATCACCGACCGATACGGCATGCAGATACGGTGATACGGATGTGGCGATACGGTGATTCTGCGATTGATAAAAAATATTGATACTCTGATACATGGTGTATACTTAAAATTATATTTAAATATCCTAGCGATAAACATAAGTAATATCGTAGATAGTTCAAATTCCAAAGGTTAAAATTTGTTGTAACATGCTAGCTAGTTAGTCAAAAGAAAACAAAAATGAGAGAAACAAGTGCAAGTTCCCAGAAAAGGAAGAAACTATAGCTGCCTAAGTATCCCAGCCGTATCCCGTGTATCCCGTATCCTGTCATATTATCGGATACGGTACGGAAGCCTCCCTCAGGTATCGGAAATTTTGGACCTGTTCGGTTGCGCTACCTGTAGCTGTGCTGTGCTGTGCTGCGTGTTTTGGTATAGCAAATAGATTTTACTGTAGCTTCTGTTTGCTACAGTATTCAGCGCAGCGGCAGCCCGCGGAAAGTATCTGATCTGAACGCGCCTTTTGTTACCGAGAAATAGTAGTATATGTTGTTGCTAGAAGTAAGAATTGGCATGCATGGGTCTACGTGATAGGCTGAGACCTTTTTTCGTACGATACTTCTGCGCATGCATTTGAAAGTTTCTTCGTAAACCCTCCATTTCAAATTATTTGATATTTTTATGTCCTAATTAGTCAGATGTTTCTATCGTTTTCATGAGAGAGTGCAGATCAAAGATTGAAAATTTTAACTTGTGATGAATCAATATAACAAATAATTTGAAGCAGATAACAGTTTTTTTTCCGAAGATTGATAGCTAAGTTTATATAGGATGTCTATTATTGGATTTGCTTACATTATGCATTACTATGTTGCTTCCTGCTAGCAGTTGCAGTAGCCCGATTGTCACTTTCAATACTAATATATTGCACTCGCGGAATGATATCTAAATCAGTCAATTTGAAACAGGACTATCGTCATGGAATTATGCACCAGTAAGCTGCATAAGTTGAGATATTGTGACGTAATATGCTCGTGCCACTAAGGACAACGACCAATTTACACTCACGTATCACCGATTCACCGTATCCAGAGGAGGGTACGGTATATATCTACGAGGTTCTGATGTAACCTGTCGGGAAGAGAGTTACGCCCAATAAAATTCTATTGGTTTCATTTCCAAAAGAATGTTAAAATAGTTTTTTGCTCGTCGAGACTATCAGTCCCTCTTTAGACTTGGGACCGGCTTTGCTAGGATAGAGTGAGCACAATTTGGGACAGACGGTGAATCAGATCTCATATACCTATTTTATTATTTCTTCCATTCTGGGATATGGTTAGCTAATATTACATTTACTTGAGCCATCGTATGTAATCATGAAGAACACATATATTTGCCTAATTAAGCATCATGATTGATTACTAATCTTGTCTCACAATGAGGCTAGCATAGTATTCCTGAAATGTATTTTCTTCAATATTTGAATATATAGTGGGATACAAGTACAAACAATGTTGATAGTGAGCCACTGGGCCCACTGCCACCCACTTGCAACTTGTTTACATCTTTATAGATCAATTATCTAAGTGAGGTCATCCTGCGGTGGCACTAGAATGTTATAAAATGTGGTGACGATCGTGACATGGATCACATACAACTAAAGTCAGTTCAGTTGATACGGTCCCACAATAAGCCGAGCCGTTTATTTATTTCACCGTGAAAATATCTGAGCTTTCCCACGATTGTGGCCAAGAAAGTTGGTTTTTGTTCTTGGCCAAGTACTGTTGCCAGTTTTGCCTTCCGGATAAAAGAGACCTGGCACATTTTAACTTCGAACCAAACCGAATTTCCACAGTGCAGCCAATACTAGGCCTCGATCGTCGGAGTCATGAAGCAATCATTTCTGAACATCCCTCGATAATTCAAAGTTAAAAACACAAGAAAAAAAATCAAGCTAGATTATTATATCCCTGACGACATCCAGAGTAGCTCGTCCAAGTAATCGGCGCCGAGTTCCTCGAGCTCTACAACGTTGACACTGCAGTCGAACGGGCACGGCGCCGTCGCCTGCTGCTGCGGCACCTCCACTGTTGAGCCAAGCACGGCTGACTCGTCGGAGCGTCGGCATGCTGGCGGTGTGGGATCCTTGCTGCGGTCGCTGACCGGAGGGACCTTGCGCCTGCGCGTGCGCTTGGAGTGCCGCCGCTTCAGCGCGAGGATGGGGGAGCTCCCCGCCGTCAGCGCCATCGCCGCGAGGGACTCCCGCACGCACTCCAGCGGGAAGTTGAGCACGGCGGCGGCTCCGCGCGCGGAGAATGCGGCCTGGTCGTAGGCCAGCGCGGCGGCCTCCGGGGTGTCGAAGGTGCCGAGCCACACGCGCGCGCCCTTGCGCGTCGAGTCGCGGATCTCGGCCGCGAACTTGCCCCACGGCCGCTTGCGCACCCCGATGAACGCCGCTGGCGGCTGCTTCGGCACTTGTGAGTAGCCCGGATGCGGACGCTGGAGGTGGTCGTTCGTGGCTGCCGACGACCCCCTTCCGTCTTCCAGCTCCGATGAGGTGGACATGTCAGAGCACGGTACCGTGGAGTCCGTGTCCGTCCCGAGGAGGATGGCTTCGAGCTGGAGTACCGTGTCGTCGTCGATGTCGGTCGTGTCGAAGGGGAGCGGCGCGTCTGATGCTGCCTCTGCCGCGGCAGGGGCCGAGTGCTTCTCCTGTTCCATCTTAGCTTTGCTGCTAGGCGAAGTACAGAGAAGGTTGTGGGAGTGATACAACGGAGTCAACGTGCGAACTTATAGCGACGTGGTCTGGTTTCCATTTTTTTGATTGTTTAGCCTCCTATCGTCCTGGAGTGAAATGAAATGGAATCAACGAATCAATGGAAGGGTGGATCCTCTAGACTCTATTCTTCTCTGAATTATTGTCGTTATTTACTCTTAATATCAATTTTAATTATTCATCTTATTGAAAAATTAGTTCAAATGTGTAAAACTATAAGTCGTACTTCAAACATCTTCAATAATAAATAAAATTCTAAAAAATATATAAAATTTATTATACTTTTTAAATAAAACAAATAATTAAAGTTGATGTTAGCGATAACAATTTAAGAATGGTGAATTACTGCTCCTGAATGGATGGCTAGATTTTCCCCCGGACACACCGGATACGGCTGACATAGGGCGGCTGACTTTAGATTTTGCCTGGAGGCAGTGGATGTGGCGACTGACATAGGGCGGCTGAAAAGATTTTTACTACTACTAGTAGCTACTAATCACTGGTCCTAATGTAAACTTAATCACTGGAGTAGTATAGTCTTCAGTTCTCAATCACTGGTCGCCAGCAGGGTGGCAGCTGACATAGGGCGGCTACGTGCGACAATTAATCTAGCCTCAATCACTCAGCTGCGTGCATTCTTGCCTGCTTCCTCCCTCGCAGCAGCCGAAGCTTCTTCACCTATTTCTGGATGGTTGTAAATTTACTATATCACCCGATCGACAGAATAGAGGTGCTCCTACATCTATCAGAAAAACTAGTTAAAACAAACACACAAAACCATAGAAGAAGCTGATAATTCGCTTCCTGCAAGCTTATTAGAAAATGTTGCATTATCTTTCTGAAATCTCTATCTCTGCTTTTTAAAAAGCACAGTTTTTCTTTTCTATATACACACGGTAAAATGTCTCCAACAAAGATAGATTATACTACGTGCACATAAAAAATGCACTAAAAGTTACCACTTCTTACAAATTTGATGGATCTCTCACAGACATTCCATACAATTTTAACAACGAATGAGCTTTTTCGGATTTCTCAGATTTTAGCCCACACGGATCATTGTTAATTAACAAAACATAAATAACTAAAACAAATATACGATATCTAAAAAAAATTGTTGAAAAACAAAACAAATTCAATTTAATATTAATATATTATTTTTTTAATTAATATTTTTTATACGTAGCATTAGCACGGACATCGAGACTAGTAAAGACTAAAAAGTTCAGTACTAACTCCTAAACGCATCGTGGCAGTGAGAGATCAACTCGTCATCCTCAGTTCCACACTCCCTCGTGGCGATCATAAAAACCATTTACAAGTACACTTAACGACTCCATTTGGATATAGAGCAGTCCAACCTGCACATGCATATGATTCCTGCGGTGTCAGTAACATCTTAACTACTCCCTCCGTTCATTTTTATTTGTGGCTGTTGACTTTTTGACATCAATTTTGACTATTTATTTTATTTAAAAAATTAATTCAAATATATAAAATTACAAGTTATGATTCAAATATTTTCAATGATAAATCAAATTATAGCAAAATATATAATTTTTATTATATTTTTTGAATAAAATGAATGGTTAAAGTTGATATAAAAAGTCAACAGCAACAAATAAAAGTGAATGGGAGCGAATACCAATTAAGTCTGTTTACCAATGCGAATATGTAAGAATTAAGCAAGTGCAGGATCAACTGGCCAGTCTGCACCCTTAAAGACATGTTGTTGTGCAGTTTCTAGAATGCCCGCGGAGAATGAGCCCGCGCCAAAATGCCCGTCGTCACTTGCAATGCCCGCCAAAATGCCCACGGCTTTTTTTTTCGGACGCAAATGCCCTCGTCTTCTCCGTTGCCGGTTG
>BCLG01002738.1:12480-24480 GCA_001602295.1 Zoysia matrella
CGCGGCAGCCGGCAACGGAGAAGACGAGGGTATTTGCGTCCGAAAAAAAGGTCGTGGGCATTTTGGCGGGCATTGCAAGTGACGGGCTCATTCTCCGCGGGCATTCCGGAGAGTGCACAGCTCGACGTGTGCATAATCCCAAAAAACTCTTGTGATAAGGCTGGAACATTAGACAATGTATTCAGGGAAGCAGCGTCTAGTGATGCGCGCCTGGTCTCTTTACATAAACTGCAAAGCACTGCACCAGTACATATTTTGGGGCGGAGACAGTCATCAGCACGAGTGCCTAGATTTCGGTTGGATTGCTTAGCCATAGAATAAGCTATCGTCTCGTCGGGTTGCATTTGGAGCATATTCAGTGGACCTAGACTGAATTTTGATTAAATTGTAAAGAAGACTGGCTGACATAAAAACGTACCGGACGTTTTGGTTCTTAGCAGTATAATTATTAGACCAGGAACGACTTTTTCCAGGTGCATCAATAAGATTTTAATTTTTGCCATTTGGATACTTACGGCGTTGGAAGTGAAAAGTTGTGATGTTACTCGTAGTGAGTAAACCAACGTAGTATGTCCTAATGATTGTAGCATATCTATTCATCTAATTGTGGTATTTTGTGACAATCCCATTTTTACCAAAGCTTTAAGCTACAGATAGCTGAAAGGGGAAAGGCATTTGTTATTAAGGTGGAAAACTATAGATAAATTTCTTTTGTGTATGATAATGAAAATAATCTGTTGTTTATATGCTACAGTTCCGAAGCTCAAATAAAAAGGAACCAGAGCGCGGTTACTGGTGTTCTGAATCTGGTTCGCCAGTTCTGATTTCAAGAAACAGTGGCCAAATCTTCGTCAAAACGCATACTCCCCGGCCAACGAGTGTACCTCATCACTTTTAGAGGTTAGTGTGAAACCTCTCTGGGTTTAGTAAGTTTTTGACTCAACACTCGTGTTGCACTTACGTGTATTTCTCCACTCTTAAAAAAGAGAACAGTTTTTTTTTATACATCCGGTAAAACATTTCTAACAGAGATGACTTAAACTATATACACACATAAAAATACACTTAAAGTTGTCTTTTTTTACAGATCCGACGGATTAAATTTTTTTTAGACATTATTTACAAATCTAACGGTTAATATTTTGGGTCCAAAAAATTATTGTTGTTTACAAATTTAAAATAAAATATCTCTACTTTGTAGTAACAAATTAACAAATTACAAATCACACGGAGACCGAAGCGACCCGTAGCCTGCGGTGCCTGCTCGGCATCGACCTGATGGCCACCAAGGCCATCATCGCCGGACCAGCGTCCGCTCTGCTCCTTAGGTCTACTGCTTCTTCTTAGTCCTTTCTCGTCTTCCTCTTCTAAGGTTAACAAAACCGCGAAAACCAATTGATTTTTGCGATTTTCATCGAACTATCAGTTTTTATTTCAAAAAATTTAAAAAAACTTGAAAATTTGAAAAAAATTGGAATTTCAAAAATCAGTAGATAAACCGATAAAACCGAGAGGTAAACTTGTGAAATCGGTGAGTTTCAAATTTTAAAACCTGAAAACCGATAAAACTGGAAAAATCGGCCAATAAACCAATCAAATAGCTCGATAAACCAGAAAAATCGACCGGCTTTTGACCAATTTTTGGACAAATTGATTTTTTTGATTTTGAAATGTTTTTTTGATCGGTTTTCACGGTTTTTGCTATTTTTGTAAAACCGGTCCGGCCGGTTTTACCGGTTCAAATGAAAAGAAAAACCTTACATCTTCCCTGGTGGTTCTATTCTGATGGACGGATGGATGGATGTAAGTATGAATCGTTAGATGATACACTCCGCACAGCTTTTCTTTTCTAGTACACTTGGTAAAATGTTCTCAACAGATCTAGATTAGTTTACCACGGAAAAATGCATCCAGAGTTGTCCGTTTTTACAAATCCGATGAACCAAATATCTTCCCCGACACCTTTTACAAATCTAACGCTTAATCTTTTCCGAATCTTCTATATTTTGGGTCACAAAAATCATTATTTGTTAACAAATTAACAAAAAAAATATCTCCAATCTGTTACCTCCCATACCGAGGATTCAAGATGAAAACTAAAATTTGTTGAAACATAAAACAAATTCACCGCCGTCTGTTTAAGTATACACGACTGCCCTTTTGACTAATTTATGAAAAAATGTTTGAGAAGTTCATCGACATCGTGCTGAATGCCAAGAGGGTCCTGGGGATCTACCCGAAGATGAAGTAGCCTGTTCATGAACAGGCATGTAATAATTCTCTCACTTGCCATCATACGATAAATTTTAAATTTTAATATTAATACATTAGTTTTTAAAATTATTTTTACTTTAGACCGTAGCGTTAACATGGTATCGGGACTAGTATGTTTAAAAAGGCTAGTTCTAATTCCATCTATTACGTGTGAATGAACCTCCACAAAATCAGCTTCATCATATCTCCCAAAAAAATCAGCTTCATCATATAATAGTTACTGGCCTGCAATATTGCTGACCGGCGGTACTTAATAAAACATCTGCTACCTTCTTTTCAAAATATAAGTATTTTTAAGTTTAATAAAAGTTAAATTCTTTTAACTTTAACTAGTAATATTTAAAAAGTACATATTTTTTAATATAAAAAATATTTTTATGAAACCTTATTTCCATAATAAATCAAAAAATATAAACTTAATATCATTAATTTTTTATTATTAATTATTAAAGTAATAAAAGTTTAATTTTAATAAAATTTAAAAATAATTATATTTTAAAACGAAGAGAGTAGCTAGGTATTAGTATTAGGTGGACGCGGATCCGTAGCGGTACGTGCTCACTGATAAGTGTGACAGCGTATCGAACCCATGCGGTAGTGGGCATGGTACTGCTTCCTTGGCGGCAGTGAATCCGCATCCATGTTAGATAGCAGGTAGAAAAAAAAAGATGAAGATTTATGAGTGGGATGTTTATGTCGTACTTATTTTACTGTATAAATAGTGTAGCACTCATATGTGGAGGGTAGAGTGGTCTCGGCGGACCCACCCTTTCAATAGAGTGCCATGACCCCATGAGTCACGGCATTTGTCAACAATATTGTAATATGATAAGGCCAAATATGACATGGTCACAAAATAACTTACCTACGCCTTTATCACTTCGTGTGAAAAGATAATTCAGAGTTAATCGCTGGATAATTAAGGAACTAATAATGTGGACTACTATTATAACATACACGCAAGTACAGAATCAACCATAAACTTAGGCCTCTTTGGAACACAGTAGTTTTTTATGCTTTCATTGTTTTTCTTATTAATTTAAACTAATTTAATAAAAATTTTGTGTGATTTCTATAAAATTCTTACGTACCAGAGAAGATCTTCGCAAAGTAGTACTACAAACTATAAACCCATAGAAAGAACAGAGGAAAATGCAGCACATCCAGACCAGACAGGACACTCGGAGTTCAACTCCGTTTCGTTCCCGGAAACGCGGTAGACTTTCAGCACAGTTTCCAGACGCCTATTGGCCTTTAACCTGTTTGTTTACCACTAGATTATATAATTTAGATTATAATTTTTAGATTATATAATCTGAATTATAATTTAAAAATTGTAATTTGTATTTGTTTATCTGGCAACCCAGCTTATTTAAATATAGATTATTTCTTTTGTGTGTTAAAAGACAACAGTGCCCTTAATTGCTGTATGAGTACATTTCACTTAGCTATATCTTGTTATGCTTTAATGACTTTGAAAAAAAATCAATGCATAACTTGAGGAAATAAAGTGCCAAATATTTCATCGTTCATGTTGTCAACTCAAATAGTTGAAGTATTTTATACATCATTTTGTTGGATAAATATAGTACGAAAATGAAATTACATTCTCCTAGCAAAAAATGCATGGGCAATATTATCATGAAAAGTATTCACGGAAGAAGAGAGGAGCGAGAAAAAAAAAAAGGGGATCTATCCCAAATGAGCAGCACCGAAAAGGAGGGGTCAGGGATTAAGTGGGCTAGAAGTGGTAGTGGGGACTTATTTTTTCAAGTTAGTAGAAGTAGTGAGTCTTTTTAAGATTATAATCTCAAATAAGCATCTAATAATTAGCTTATAAATTATAATAATCTAACTTTGAAGTTATAATAATCTAATACTATAAATTGTCCTCATTGTTTACGCCTTTGTTCTTTACCGACGTCTCCGCTCTTTCCAGGAATTTGGACTCCCGGCCACTAGGTAGCACGCACACACCAGCCACTTCGATTCGAAGAACCACCCGTGCCCGCCAGTGATGTCTCGTGGGCCGGACGTATCGTCGATTTTTGTGATGGCCAACTCGAACCCAACTGGGGAGATGGCAACACGATGGAGGTTTATACGCATAATCGAAAACAAAATCTCTTCCTGAGGTTTTAATTATATACTCCTTTTGTTTTTTTAATACTATCGTTCAGATAGCAGGGCCTTGTCCATTTTTAGCTTAATCAATCTGTATGAAATGACATCAAAATTAAGACTGGAAGGAGTATATTGTTTTCCTATGTCGATATTTTCGGAAACCATCATTTAATCCTACACTCTGTTTGGGATTAGACTAATTGGAGGATGGGGATGTAGTGGAATCGATGAATAAAAGACTAAGATCTTTACCGGTATTTTCAAATCTCATTCCCATGTCTTATTTCCAAGGAGAAATTAGAACCAAACGTCACCTTTTAGTGACGCCTACAAGAGAGCACCATGAATTCAAAAAGTATTAAACCATTAAAAGATTTGATGTAATACCGCTAACAAATTAAATTAAGTGAAACCTCCATCGTCAATAACTATACTGATTGGTTTTTGTACATAAACTGTTTGTACTCCCTGTTTACTTTTAATTACTCTCTTCCTTCACTTTTAATTGTTATTCTACATCTGGACGTAGGAATTAAAAAATATTGAGGAGAGAAAAATGTGTATCGAAAAGAGAGAGTGTATTAGGAAATTAAAAAGGTGCGTTGGGAAGAGAGGTGTACTGGGAAGAGAAAATGTATTGAGAAGTGAGAATAAGAGGTATTTAGAAATAAATTTTAAATGCTAGAATGACAAACAAAAATGAACAGAGAGTACCATCCTAAAAGAAGCTTATTTTTAGGATTCCAGGGATTTATATAAATTTAATTAACTTGATCAATATAAGATTAGTAATTCTATATTCACCATGAAAATATTTTTAAAATATATAATTTTTATATTATTAAATTTATAACAATAATTTGTTAAAGTCATAAACAAAATCTAAAAATAAGCTTCTATTGGGACAGAGGTAATATTTAGTAAAGCAAAAATTGTATTGAAAAACGAGAAAAATATATTGAAAAGTGATATTGATAAATATTTAATAAGAAATTTCAAATGGCACAATGACGAGTAAAAGTGAAGATTACATGAGATATTAGAATGCGATGTGTGCACATATAAACTCTTGTAGTATGTGCCTGGCGTGGTAGGGCAGAGCAGATGTGGGTAGAATGCGATGTGTTGAAAAAAAAAAGGCAGAACAATGTTGCACTGGACCGGAATAGACCAGGGAGACGGGGGAAGCTGCTCGAGTGCCAAAAAGACAAGGAGGTGGGAGATGGGCCGGACCGAACCGAACCGGCAAAAGGGAAAAAAGAAGTGGACTCGGATCTGCAGGGAAAAATGAAGGATAAAATGTTTAACTATTTTCTCTAATTGCATGTCACATGTGAATGAAATATAAATTTAAAAGGGGAAATTAGCACCATAACAAACCAAATAAAAGAAAAAGAGAAAATAAAAAACTTGAACATGCCCATTTTTATAATTTTAAACTTTGGCTCAGTCTAGAGTTTCTTTAAAAATTTTGTGATTTGTGAATTTTGGTTTCAACTTTAGTATGTTACAAAAATTCAATATTATAGCAACCCCAAAAAGGATCTGAACTAGTGCCAACCGTGGTGATGATAATTGGGCCTCTGAAGCTACAATTCGGAATTGTGATAGTTTATGGCAAAAGTTGGTCAGGTCTGAAAAAAAAGAATGGAGGGATATATATTGTTATGGATTTCAGTTACTTTGGCCACAGTTTTTTATTCAGAATTAATAAGATGTATTCAGCTCTGTTTACAATTTCTGTTTGCAGTGCTACAAAAATCTTTTATGTTAGAGGATATTTTTTGTTCCTACTGCAATTTCTGTTATAACAGATTCTCAAAAGATACTCTTAAATGAAATTAACATCAAAAATTTTAAAAAAATCCTCCGATTTTAAAGTATTGATACTGTTGACTTCTAACATCAATTTTGACCATCCGTCTTATTAAAAAAATATGATAAATATAATATATGTCATTTTAATTTGCTTTATCATTAGTGATATTTGAAACACAATTAATAATGTTACACATTCAAACAAATTTTATGACAAGGCTTGTTGGTCATATAGTATCAAGTTCCAGATTTATAAATTTTAAATTTTATAATTAATCTAGCTTTATAAATTTTAAATCTTATCGCCATACTGCATTAGAGCAGATCTCATTGTACACGGCCCTGACGTTAACAAATCCTGCTGGTTGAAAAATTTAGCCATCCAAGATTTTTCTTCCGCAGAAATTGTGTTTGTGATGGCAGCAGGTTGTTCTTTCGTGAACCCTTCAGTGGTAGACAAAGAGGTGTGCCATTCATGTCACCCCATCACTTCATCGCTCTCTCTTGACTATCTCGAGGACTGGAAATTGGTACCGGCTCTGAAACGCTAACTGAAGCAGGGTTTTTGACTGCGTACTTCTTATGGAAGCACCTGCAGTCCAATTGGCAAGAACAATTACTATTTCATCTGTCTCAAAATAAATTTACATTTCAGTTTCGTTGTCATCTACTTTCGACTAATAATTTTTGTACAATCAATTAAATTTTAAAATATAAGACTTGTACTTTTAAATTAATTATAAGAAATAGGAGTACTTTGAGAATATATATGGAATTAATTATTCTACACCTCGGAGAAATTGTACATGCTACGACATGCGAAGATGACCAAGATGAACAATCTTATCGTCAGCGACATCTTGCTCTAATTCAGTCTCATGGTCCAAATGGAAGAAAGTTAGTCCTAAGTACTTCTAAGACGGCATTGAATCACTCGAACCCTTGAGACACTGTCAGTGACATGACATGGAGACACGCATCCCTGGGCGTCACCGCCGTCTACTTGCGTTCGTCCCGTTGGACAGTCCAACAAATCGGATCCATATTACATCAACCCAGAAAAGGATTCGAGCGAATGACAGGCGCTGCGATGACGATTCGGGGCGTTCGACAGGTGCGTCGGAGAATTGGTCTGGCTTAGAACAAAAACTAAAGTCATGATAATTAAATTCTTCTTCTTCATCTTTTTTCTTTGCAACTCAAATTTCATTGATTAAAAACCAGGGAGATTACAATATTTTACCATGAGCTGAGCTACGCATTCTGGGGGTCTCCTACACACCCTCAGATTTGTTGTTTCTGTGGCTATCTTAGCTATGACATGAGCTACTACATTACAACAAGAAGAAAACGAAAAGAAAGGAAAGACAAACTAGGGTCTGTTTGATTCAACGGACTAATTATTTACCGACTAAAAATTAGTTTTTTTCTCTCAAACGGGTGGACTAATAAGAGGACTAATTTTCAGGCCACTCATCGACTAATTGTTTTCCGATAAGTTGATCAAAAAGGACTAATAGTTTATGGGTACAGTAAAAAGTCTAAATTACCTCAATTTGATTTTTCAGAAACAAATTCGGAAACATATCCTTTTTTACCGGATCTAATCAGATACCTATGAAACTCCTATTTCAATACATGATGGAAGTAAACTTGATAAAATAGCGGTAAAACTAGAGAAAATTTAAATATATGACGGGAAATACAACTAACAATCTAACAATTAATCGTGAATACAAATAAGCACAGACAAATAATTAGTCAGGGCCGAAATAGATATATAGATATTTTATTGGATGATAGACTAACAATTAATCCAGTCCTTTCTCCAAACAAGTAATGGACTAATTAAGCTCTTTAATCTGCTAAGTTGTTCTTCATCTGTTGTGACATGCGAAAATGAACTTAATGATGGGCCGTGTCATGTCACTTTACCCATCTCCATCTTGATTGACGAGCCGTGGCGCTGGAAATCAACGACAGGCCTTAATCCCAGGGCATGAACCTGTCGAACCTGTCCAAATACGAGATCGACATGCCAAGATCCCCCAACAAGCTACAATTTGTAATTTTTTATTTCATAGTGAGCCAAGTGGACTTACGGACGGCGTGGCTGTGTTATAACATTCTAATGTGAGCGGGCCATTCGATCTTGAAAAAAATTGGCGCGATCAGCAACACTGCAACAGGAAACGGCACCAGGCCACTGCACAACGCAGATCGACCTGTGGTTACGAACAGTAGGTCAGAATCGATGAACAAATGGTGTCCACTGCACATGCTTGACTCATTGCATCCATTATGCACTGCTACTTTACGCACTACAGCATCCCCCACTTCAGAATTCAGATCAGACGAGGTTTGGTAGAGGTTCATGCATCTGTGTTTTTGCATATCTAGTGGAGAATCCGGTTCCCTTTTCCCGCTGTTCTCATCGTCTATCGGGTCGTTGGTTTCCTGTAGCAGGTTGCAGGATAAATATGCAACTTGGTGTAGCAGCCAGGCTAATAATTAAAGGGTGGATCAACATGTTCGGTGTGAAAAAATAAAATGTATTTTCGTGCACGAACCAGCGCATTATGTATCGGATCATTGACAATTTTTCTTTCTTCAGGCTCTTAAGAGTTTGATTTTGCAGATTACTTCTCTCGGATCGATTTCGGTTTTGATTAGTACTACCTGCATATGGTTCAGTTTTGTACTGTTGATAAATATCTGCATATGATTAGGATATGACAAGCGAGTTGGTGCAGCCAGGCTGCCCCGGAGCCAAAAACGGGAATCTCATCAACTTTCCAATTCCGAATGTGACAACCACAGCATCTAGAAAGCTACTCCACGATGCTATTATTAGTGTTTTCAATATAGCTTTTGCTAGCCATGCTTGTCTCTCATAATCAACTCCCTGGAATCAAGGCTACTCCTGTTCGTGTCTGATGCTAACAGCGGAACAATGTACCGGGAACTTTTACTGTTTTGGTTTCCCTGTTCCCTTTAGGCCTTGTTCGGTTACATTGGCTTCGTTCCGATCGGATTGGTTCCAGATCTAGTGAATTCTATTCTCATTCAAACTATGTGGTAACTTATTTGTGCACCTTGTGGATTAAATCCGGATCTAAATCTAACATTTGTTCCTTATTTGACTAAGAAGTAAACCGCACCTTAAGAGTCTTGGAATCAAACCGAATCCTAACATCACCGTAGTGTTGTAAGTTGATTTGTATCTTATAAATATTACTCACATTGTTTTAGACCATGCATCAAAACTAAGCATGAGATAGAAGTAAAACAAAAGCCGGAAACAATCACACCTGGAATCATTCCACCTACTGCCGAACAAGGCCTTAGCTGGATTTTACAGGTCTGGTATAGATTATCTTGCAGCCTATCTAGAACAGTGGCTTGTACACTAGGAAGTTTACAGGAAGTATATTTACGGAAGAACAAGTCTCTAGTTGCCTGCACTGAAAGTATAATTTTTTTTATGATACCGCGTAAAGGTTCAGACCTTTGAATTTACATAATGAGACAGATATAACGACAAAGCGTATTGTGTGATCTCTGTTTGACGCTGAAGGTTACCGCTAAACTAATTGAGTTGCATGCGTGCAAAGCATAATAATGTAATATTAATTTCTGAAATGGTTCTTCTTTGATTCCTAAAATGCGTAGGAGTTGAAACCGTGGGTCTCTGGAGCTACTCCCCCAACAGGAACCCAGTCTCTCTTTGCTCGAGCTAGAGCTTCTTAGTTGGAGATTTTGAACTTTTAGAAAAAATTGATTGAGAAAATTTAGATGTTAGCTTTTGTAATATATTTTTAAAGTCTTTGCACATCAAAAGCTAAAAAAACAGCTTTCGGTGAGTTTTCAACTTTTAATTAATTTCTTCAAAACTTTTTAGAGCTTTGTTTGTTTCAGCTTCTCAATTTTTAGTTGTAAAAAGCAGCTGAAAAGCTTAAACAAAGAAGCTCTTAGTCTAGAGGCAACCTCAGCATCCCACTGTTGGGTCTCGTCCCTTGCTCTCTAGCTCATCTACTCCAGGGAATGAGAAGAGGTTTCACCTTTCAGAACAATTAAACTGGTCAAAATGTTGTGCATATACTTCAGCAAATTTCTTACACGCATGCATCTTGAGTCGTGGGAGCGAAGAGGTTTAGCCTGATTGAGGTTCCATCCCTCCTGCTCTCTCTCCGTTTCAAAATTGACGTGGCCATTAACTTTTTATTCAACTTTAATCATTTATCTTATTTAAAAATTAATTTAAATATGTAAAATTAGAAGTTATGATTTAAATAACTTTAATATTAATTAAATTATAATAAAATATACATAGTATTTATTAATTTTTTGTATAAAATAAATAATCAAAGTTGATATTAAAAAAGCAACAACTATGACAACAATTTAGCAACCGACGGTGTAACTGTTATTTGCCTTCATCACCACAGCTTGGGGCACCAAACAACTGCAAGGATGGGTTCGTTCGACTGAAGCGGTATGGATCTGCCCGCTAACATGTGGAAGCTCAGTTTTGCACAGTAGTAAAATTTGGCTGATTAACTAATTTTGTTATATTAATAAATCTGTTATTTTTTGCGGATTTTTGATTGAAAACTAGTTGTTCAGTAAAACCGAACCGAACTAATTTCACTTGTTTCTAGAACCCTGTTTATCCGTTGACAAATCAGGTGCGCCCTTGTTCTCGTTTGCATTGGGCGCCGACTTTTATGCTTCAAATTTTCTCTTACTTGCACTGATCCAATGTTCTAATTCAACGCGCTGACAGTCATCAATATTAAATAAACATTTATGACATTTAACAAAATCTATTGCGGCGTCCGAGAGGGGGCACCTCGTGGAGCCGCTTATTAGCTTTCGGTTTCCCGGTTGGCTGATGGCCGGAGCTCACCATTGAGGCGTTCAGTACCGCGGCTGGGCTTCCGGTTTCCTCGCGCCGTCGCCGCTCGTTCCCGGGCCCCCGGTTTCGTACTCCCCCCACGGGTCAAAGTCAACCACCGGCTCATCCGCGTCACGCTCCGGTCCGTTGACCTGCCCCGTGTGCGTGCGCGTATGCCGTGGGCTCGTTCACCGGCGCGTGGGGCCGTGAACGCGGGTCCTGTGGTCGCCACGAGCCGCGGGATGACACGTGGTACCGGTTTCTTTTCTTTTTGCCGTCCGTGGAGTGGGGGTCGACATGCGACGTGAACAGGATGCGCCGGAGAATTCGAGGGAACGTTAGTGGTGTCGCTCTGCTCCCCTGGATTGGAACCTTGTTTCCTCACGCATTCTACATCTAAATTTAGGAAAATGAAAATTGGTGAAAAAGTCTGACCTGTATCTATCGATGCAAGGCTCATCAACAAAAGGTTAATGTATTACTTTCGGTTTTAAAATATTAACAACATCAACTTTTTACATCAATTTTGACCATTCATCGTATTCAAAATAATTATTCAAATGTGTAAATTTTGCTATTATTTGCTTTATCATTAATGGTATTTAAATCACGACTAATAATGTTACACATTGTAACAAATTTTTTTAATAAGACAAATAATCAAAATTGATGTTAGAAGTCAACGGTGTCAATAATTTAAAATTAGAGAGAGTAAATCATTACATGCACACTGTGTTTTATATACTCCCTTTGATTTTAAAATATTGTCACCATTCACATTAAATAAAGATGATCATTCGACTTATTCAAAACAAGTGTTAAATATGTAAAAATTATTAGTCTATTTCAAATAAATTTAATTAAAGCAAATTATAACATAATATATT